>JAVKPL010007027.1:157500-282762 GCA_032173675.1 Gastrolobium villosum
TTGAGTTATAATTGTCGGATTGATGTGATCTTGGTCTCGTTGGAAATATAAAAGAAATATCTACAACTTTTATGAAGAACACAAGATCCAAATACATCATCTTAGATACAAAAAGTTGTATGGAAGGAAGCAGTAAAATTAAGCAACAAATTTTAGGTTCAAATGTGTTCTAGCTTGCTTCCAACCACTTTTTGTGAAAGATCTTGACTTGATAAATATGTTTTCAAGTTATAAAATATGACAAGGATCTTTTCCTTGGTTTTTTCAAATTTCTTTCAAATGTATAAAGATTATGATTATGCAATTTGAAAAACACGTTTTACTTTGAGAAAAACTTTGAGCTCATGCAATGCAATCTATCATATACCCTCACATATATTCTAAGTCCTAAAGATATACTCCAAATATGATTTTATACTTAGCTTTATGTCTTGTGTCTTGGGTCTTTCTTGAACTTGATGCTTTGACTTGTTGGATATGACAATGCTTGACACTTTGTTGGTTTTGATCATTTTTCACCATGGTTATGATATTGTGTTTCTCTTAGATGTTGCCCATGGTTATTTGCCTTTAATCTTGGCGTTGCTCTTGATCCAATGATCTTGCCACTTTGATATGACATCACTCTTCTTGTGTGGCTACATCATACGTCTTCAATATCCACATATGGTTGATACTTTTTGCTCTTGATTAATGCTCTTCTCTTTTTGTTGTTGTCACTTTGTTATCATCAAAACATACCTTGTATCTACAGCAACATCAGGTTGAATAGTTCTAGAATACAAATTGTTAAGCGTAGGAATTGCATGTTTTCTGATTGGAATCTCAACTTGAACTGGACCTTCATTGCTATGCTCAGGTCCACCTCCTTCACTGTTTCCTAATCTTGCTGCCATGTCATGTATTGTTATAGGATTGCTACATCTTTGTTGTCTCCTTCAAGCTTGAAACAATTCTTTCAATCTCATAGTGAAAGTCCAGTTCTTGCTCGATGAAGAAATGCTTATATACTGCGATTAACATCTGAACAGAAAGTAAGAGAGGTGAAAAAAAAGAATTAGAAAAGAAAATGAGAGAATAGAATAAAAGAGGGATAGATAGGAAAAGATAGAAAGAAAAGAGAATTTCTTCACTCAAATAAACAATTTTATAGAATTAAGCCCGGCAACAGTGCCAGAAACTTGTGCAATTCACAATTAAAATAATAATCACACAAATACGCAAGTGCACGTGTCATAAGTAATAAAAGCATGTGTGAGTCCAAGTATCGTTCCCACGGAGATGATTTATAAAGCCATATTACTCAAGCAAAGAAATTCATAAAAGATTGGTTTTTAAGGATAGTTTTATAAAGTAAAGAGACAAGTAAATTAAAACTAAGGACTAGACTAATAAAAGGAATAAACTAATCTAAGATATTGAAGTTATGGATGAGATATAGGTCAAGATCAATTTCCCTGATACAACAATATTGTAATGATGCTATAACAATGCTTAATTAGTAACTAAACACTAAGATATGTTGAGACTTTTGATCAATCTAACATATATATCCAATAACTTATTCCCACATCTCTATGGCCAAATTAATTACCGAATTCATTAAATTCAAGTTCAAAAACTATGTGGTGTGAATGATCTCTCTATTCACCACTTAATTAAGTTACTTGTCTTTTATCTAATCAATAAATTTACATTTCTTTCACCTAATCAAACCAATTAAGTTACTCTTTTCACCTAATCAACCAAGTTACTCAACTTTTACCTAATTAGCTCAATTGAGTTACTTTATTTTCACCTAATTGACCCACACAATTCAACAAGGGTCTGGATTCACCTAATTAACCAAGCTACTCAACTTTTTCACCGAATGAAAGCACCAATGTAGCGATAAAAATTAAAAGGAGAGAATATTAGGGGAAAAGGAGAATAATTGCACAGAGTGTGAGAGAAGTTAGATCAAGAATAATGAAGGGATAAGAGAAGAAGGAGAACAATAAGAGAAAGGCTAAAAGAGAAGAGATACTTTAGAAGGAATAGTGTGGTTTCTTAATTTATTCATTGCTCTTGGGATTGGTGGTGGGCTATCTATTTATAGTCACTTATATTTGCTTATAGATGAAGTAAAATACCAACATAATAAGAAATAAAATAATTAACTCTGCTAATAAGGTAAAATAAAAAAAAAATTAAAACTAATTAAGATAAGATAAACTAAACATAATTTGAATTCTAAAAGGTAGTTGCTACAATAAAATTGTGCGGTCACTTTATGGGGCTTTCAAGAGCTAGAAGAACACACATCCAACCCTTAGGCTTTACCTAATTTAGATTAATGGGAGCATCTTTTCTCTTTATCTTCCTCTTATCATTTTCGTATGAAAGCATAATCATAAAGAGTTTATCATCTATCATTTAACATGACTATAAAAAATTTCCTACACACATAATATTTTGTGGAGCCCGGAGCAAAAAAAAAAAAAAAAACTCTGGCACGCAAAACGAATCTCTATAACATAATACAATCACTTTTCCTATAACATAAGTCTTATAAAACCCAATCATAAATATATATTGTCATGTAGACGAGAAGCCTTTCACTGCTTGAAGTTTAAACAACATACCAAATTATTAATTCACTCCTGGTACTAACTGTCATAATCATATCATATCAATAGCTTACCTTGTTATTAAAAATTTCCAAACAAATCTAACACTTTTCCCTTTCTTTCCCTGTTGTAAAACGGTGAGGTTATCGTACATTATGGGTGTATTACATTTAATTCAATAATATCGTAACACGTAGATTTCATTGCCTTACAAGCCGTTGAATTAAACACAAAACATTACTTAATAAATTTTAAATCGAATTTCAATCATTAAAAATAATACGCTTATTATTAATTGAAAATTTTGAAAATGCATTAAGGCATTGAAGAGTTGAATTAATGCAGACGAGAGACGAAAATGGAAGACCATTTGAAGTTGTGGGCCTAAAGAAGAAAAAGACTTACTTTTATGGCCTGGGCCGAAAGCTGTTGTCGTCTCTTAACAAACAACCATGTATTTGGGCTGGACTTCCATGTTTAGACAAAACTTGTATATATATTCCTTCTAAAGAGGTTTATCTGGATTTGATTGATTGAGAAATCGAAAATTATATTCAATCTTCACTGAATAACCTCAACCTTAAGGTTGAAAAGAATTAAGTACATGGGATTATAACAGGAAAAAGAGAGCATGAAAAGCATTATTTTCGTTAATAGATTTTAATCTCAATTGCCAAGGAACAATAGCCTGCAACAGCTCGTAGTTTTCGAATCGTTTACTGACGAGTTCAATTGTTATTTTTATTATGGGTAAAGAGTGTATCATTTTAAATGATGTAAAGTTGTATCATTTTAAGAGAGAAAAAGAAATCGATAAATGAGGAGAGAAAGTTGACAAAAAAATTAAAGATATGAGTTTCACCTCTTTGTGAGAATGAAAGGATATAAGTTATGTTATTTAAAAGGATAAACATTTTTCCCTTTTATTATTATTATTTTGGCAAGGAGTTCTTTCAATTACTTTAAAGTCTAGGCAAAAAGTATATTTTTGCACTTTAATGTATATATAAAGGGATTATGAAGCACCGACACTTCAAAAACTCTGACGTGTTGTGTCCGACACTTTCCGACACTCCGACACTCCCCGACACTTCAACACGCGTTATAAAAATTCAAAAAAAAAAGTTCAAAGATTGCGTTACGTTGAGCTTTTAGTTCCAACTATTAGATTTCGTTGGATTGCGATTATCATTTTATTGAATTTAATATAAATATTTGGGACATCTTATGTTTCTTTGCAAAATTAATGAATATTATAAGTTTGGATTTATTTTTTTGTTAAATTATTGAATATTAAATATAATATACACTACATAAATTAAAAATATTATTTAATATCAAAACGTGTCCTAACGTGTCAAAATCTAACATTTTTTAGAATTAAGGTGTCGGAGTGTCGTGTCGTATCATGTCACGTGTCCCGTGCCGGCATCGGTGCTACATAGTATAGGGATATGTTATTTTATCTACCATTTTTTCTGTATACATTTGTCTACCACTCTCCAATACTGTTAGATTAGAATCTAAAAAGGAGAGATAAAGATAAATGTTAATTAAGATTCTAATCTAATGGTCTTTTAGAATGATAGGCAAAGGTAGGCAGAAAAAATAGTAGGTAGAAGTAGAATAACTTGTCATATATATATATATATATATATATATATATATATATATATATATATATATATATATATACATATATATATATATATATATACATATATATATATATATATATATAGATATATATATATGTATATATATATATATATATATATATATATATGTATGGGGAGGGTTCTTTTGACTTCAGAGTAAGATTTTTAAGTCTTACTCCTCATCTCAGCCGTTGATGGACGGAAATCAACGATTGTCATTTATAGTGTAATTAATAATTAATTAATTAATATCACTTCCTAAACTATAACCATTGGATGTACGGAAATCAACGGCTAGGATGAAGAGTAAGACTTATAAGTCTTACTCTGGAGTCAAATGATCTCTTCCCTACATATATATATATATATATATATCGGACCCTTTGACACTGGTGTCAAATTTCAAATTTGACACCTCATCTGAGAGCCGTTTGATCAAAAAAGATCAATGGTGTCACATGCTTACAAATCAGAGTTGTTGATCTTTTTTGATCTAACGGCTCTCAGATGAGGTGTCAAACTTCAAATTTGACACCGGTGTAAAGGATCCTACCTTATATATATATATATATATATATATATATATATATATATATATATGTAGTTTTTAAGTTTATCTGCTAACATTTTTCAATTTTTTTTTTTGTAAAGAACCACTTCAAACTAATGGTTTATATTATTCTGAAACGTGAATATTGCATAAGTCCAATTTCCACTTTTCAACCCCAAAGGGCTCTTACGTAAGGGGTATGTTAGAGAATAGTATAAACCATTAAAAGGCTCTCATCTAACACTTTAAGGTTTTGGGTTGAAGTGATTATTTACATTGCATCAGAGTTTCAGTGGCAGCAAGGTCACAAATTCGATCATCACCGCTCCCCACTCGTGAAAGTAAATAATTATAAGGTAAAACCAAAAATAAAATAAAATTGGACCTAAGCAATATTCACGTTTCAAGATCAAAAGGCTCTTACGTGGTGGATGTGTTAGAGAATAATATAATATTATAAACCATTAAAAATGTTCTTAGCCAACACCTTAAGGTTTTGGATTGGAGTTATTCTTTACATGATATCAGAGCTTCAGTAACCACAAGGTCACGAGTTGAACCTCACCTCCTCTACTTGTGGAATTAAATAAGAATAAGGTAAAATAAAATTTGGGCTTATGCAATATCCACGTCTCAAGCCCAAACCCAAACGCTACAAGAAAAAATCTCAATAGTGACAAAATTTCATCTTAAATTCCTATTTGTGTCGAGAATTATCATTTGTGACAAAACTTGTGACGAATTTTTTTGTCACAAATAAACTTTTTTCTTGTAGTGAAAACGTGAGGGTATATTAAAAAATAATATAAACCACTAGACAAAAAAATTGGGATTGAGGTGGGTCTTTACATTTTTCATTTAAGTTAATAATCTAACACAATATTTAATTTTATGAAGGTGACTTTTATTAATAACAATAATGGATTAATCTTGTAGACTCTTGCTTGATCCTAATAACGTTTTGATACTTAAAAATTAAGATGATGGTATTAACGGAATTAGCATCCAGAAAATTTGAATTAGTCTTAAAAATTATTATATTAATTTAATATTTCAAATGATTAAATTGAAAATAAAATTATTTACAAAATTAAATTTACTTGAAAACTATATAAAATTATGAAAACGAAAATATGGTTTTCACTATTATTTTCGTGTTGACCTTCATGACGTAATTTTATACGGAAGAAGAAAAAAGTTTTACAAACATAAACTGTTTTTGGTCAACTACTTAACTAAAAATTACGAAAAGAAAAAAAAAAAAAAACTAAAAATTTCAAAACACTCTTGATGACCATCAATTTTATGATTTATTGTTAATATGTTAATCATTTGACTAGGATTGTCCACATGAACAAAATTGTCATTTTGGAAGCTATTTAAAAATTAATTTGTCAAGGGTAACATGACAAAAAAAAAAATGACAACAAAACCAAACAAACTCGGTTTCTGACTCACATTCAGATAACAATAATTTTCTTGATTTTGTATAAAATTATAGGCTTTAATATTTTGTTATCTACATCACGGGTTATACCGAAAAAACGACGTCGTTTTGGGTTAAAAAATTAAAAAATTATAATAATAAAAACTATTATAACCCTGAAATAAATTATAATTATAAAAATACCGTGATTTATTTATGCCTCAAAATGAATTAGATCATGAAACATCATTATTCATTTATTATGTTCTAGTTGTGAACTGATGAGATTTATGAAATAAAGATAAAAAAACAAATAAATATAGGATGCATTTGAATAAGTTTTTCAAAAGTAGGAGTGTGCATGGACATGGAGCGGTTCATAACCGATTTTGACGAAAATCGAACCGAACCAATTTTAAAAGGTTTGGTTTTCAAATCGAACCAGTTTTCTTTTTCAAAATCGGTTTTTATTTATCCAAACCGGTTTGAAACCAATTCCAAAATTGGTTTATGGTTCAAAACCGATTTTGATTTAAAATCAATCAAAATCGGTTTTGAACCGGTTTTAATTCAAAACCGATTATTAACCATAAACCAGTTATCAAGTTTAAAACCGATTGTATAACAACTTCAAAACCGGTGTTTGATGAGTTATAAAAAATAAAATATACCAATTCATTTATTTATGGTTTTTGATGAGTTGTGCTATTTTTTTGACTATTATAATCCTAAAATAAATTATTTACAAAAATACTTTGATTTTTTATTATTTATTCATTTATTTATTGCTAAAATTTATAACTAAAAATATAGATTATTTTGATTAAACATGAGAAGGCCCTTTATTTAATTTTTTGCTAAAAATATCTAGGCCATTTTGATTAAATATGAGTAGGCCCACTATGGAAGCTATCAATCATGGATTCATCCATATAGAAGTGATGCTCACACTCATGAAAATTCTTGTTTTAACCATAAATATGCTTACAATAAGCAAAAACATAAAGATAAAACTGCATTATTAATAATTTTAGTGGAAACCAAACCCACCATATGAAAAATCTTATTTGAGTTTTCTAGAGACAAAATGCAATTTTCTATTATAATTCACATTTTCTTGTAAAATATCAACGAGAAAAAAAAATTAAACATAATAAATCCAATAAAAGTGAAAATAAAAAACCATTAAAAAATGGAAATGATTTGGTTATTTTGGATATCTTGTGAAAATTGATAACCAAACCTAAAAAAAAAAAAAAAAAAACTGGATTGATTTTTTAAACCATTTTATAAAAACCGAATTTTGGAACTGGTTTGGTTCAGTTTATGGATTGGTTGGGATCATTTGGTTTTTTTGAACACCCCTATTCGAAAGCATTATAATTTTATTTTTTTCTATCTTATGAGAAAAGTATTAAAATTATTTTTGATATTTTTTAAATAATTATATCTCAACATTTTTTAAACATATTTTAAATGGAAATTATATGAAAAAATAACAAACAAAAATTCATAATCACATTGTGTAATCTCGCACGGCATCCAAAATATATATATATATATATTACTGGGTGTAAATATTGCTAATATCTCTTGTCAATCCATTTTTTTATTAAAATATACAAATACTTATTTACCTGATTATTTATTTAATTTATTTTTGTTTAAGTAAAAAATAACTATTTCAATTACTATAATTTTTCATTGCTTTTTCAAATAATATTTGTATTCTTGAAAGATATCAGATACCAAAATAATTTTTTTTCATTTTATTACTATGCATAAATGTTAATTTTTTTTTTATATTTTTATATATAAACTACGTATTTTATAAGCTCATAATAATAATTATTTTCATTCTATAACTCCTATTCTTACTTCCTTTTCGTTTTTTGTATTGGTCATAGACAACTTGGGTTGTCTTTTGATTGACTCTAGTAGATTTATTAGACTCAAACCAACCATAATGGGCCAAATTGGGCTCTTAAATATTTGCATTTCTTCTTTCTTTTATATTAACCAACGGAGAATAGCCCATTATATAGCAATATTGGGCTTATCAGTACTTGGAATTGATTGAGATATTTTATTTTATTTTATTTTTATGCCAAATAACAATTACCTAAGTTGTCAATTGGTGGTTTATGAATGATTTCATATTTAATGCATTCTTTTATAGAAGAACAGCGACAGCAAAACCAAACTCAATTATTTTGTCACAGAAATTTAGATATCATCTTAATAATAAATTATTCCAAAGTCCTAGGTAGAGACTATTAATGATTTTATATCTAACTATTCTAATCTTCTAGGTACTAAGCTAGAACCACCAAGAAAGATAAAGACACATTCCAAGAACACGCTATGTGATTGATTTGCCTTAAACTCAGTCATAATTGGAACTTCATCATAAATAACTTAATCCAGCTGTATTTAAATAAATAAATAAAATAAAATAAAAAACTTGTAACTATTCTGGCACCCATTTCTGATTTTTTTCCCAATATGGATGGAAGTCCTCACAATGGAAAACTTGCACTCATTCATTTGAGTTTGAGGAATATGAATTACTTGTGTGATTCTGCAACTGTTTTAATCTATAATTGGTTGATTCATTGATTGATGAGTTTAAAAAAAAAAATATCCTACCAATAAAAACCCTTATTTGAGAATAAATCTTTGATAAATGCCTTAAAAGTGGTGAATTATGAAATATTATATGTCAGTAAAGTTCTTCTTCAATATATGAAGGGTTTTTTCTCTTAAAGGATGTGTAATTTTATGTTGTAGAAATAAAAAGTGAATCTAGGTGCAACGGTAGCACCAAAAATTTATTCCTTATTTGGGTAATCTTATATAAATGCCTTAAAAGTGGTGAATTATGTAATGATGGAGTTAGTACCCAAAATCTATCAATATAATGAATGACAGAGTTATTGGCCTCTCTTGACTTGTAGCTGAACGTGATTTTCACAGGTATAACAGTCCATAAGGAGATGACAACATTATGAAAATGAAGTTTTTGCAACTTGCCACCTAGTCATAGCTATATATGCCCACCTTTTTGAAGAAAAACAATACATAAATATATTTCATATATAGAAGTGTTTGTCAAATGAGCAAGAGAAAAATTTAAAATGAAAGCTCATACTTATGCATATGTGAAGACAGAATATACGTTTAGTGTTCCATAACTAGTTATGATTGTTTTCCTTGTTTCTACTTTATTTAGAGCTTTACAGTTTTGGACTATGCGTGTATGGTGCATGTTATCTTTTTATGGAGGTTAGGATGATGGAAGCTTTTGTTTCATAAACTTCACATCAAGGGTCCTACATGATTGAACATTTAAGAAAAGGTCAAGTAAGTTAATGTGTGGAGGAAAGCAATGGAAAAAGAAGATAAAAGCACAAGGCATTAGACACTGCTTGTTTAAGGGGACCACTTAAGAATGCCAAAAAGAAAGGCACAGTCATAGAGCTGTGAAATATAGTACTGCATTTGGCCTACCAAGTACGTTTCTTATCTTCAATTCAGTCACATACATACAACAAATACATATATATATATATATATATATATATTCATACATACACAATTCTACTACAGGTGGGAGCAATTGCAGAGACATGAAAGAAATTTCAGGTGGACAATTGTTACATATATGCATGTTAGAGTAAAGAAATTGAAAACACCACATGCAGTTCTTGGTTTGGAAAACATATGCATCTCTATGATATACAGCATTCTTTCTCAGAAGGGAAAATTGCTAAGAAAACCAGCAAAGAAGCTGACACGGCATGTCACTTGTCAGAGGATGAGGATAAAAAATTTATTTATTTATCCAATAGTTCATTGATTACCCGATTAGTTCAATCGAGCCTGACATATATGGCTACAAGGGCAAAACTCTCCCTACCAAGTATAGCTACGTACTCATGACTCGAACTCAAGATTACTAATTAAGCATAAACAATCTCTGTCAGTTGATCTACCAGTTCAAAGGGTGGGACTATATATCTCAACACGCCCCTCACACGAGAGCCCATTATATATCTCAACACGCTCCTGCCCATACGACCAATGTGGGACTATATATCTCAACACGCTCCCTCACACGAGAGCCTCGGGATACCATCTACCTGTGCTAAGAAATTCCATAAGAGAAAGTGGGGGACGGGGAGACTCTGATACCATGTGAAGAACCTTGGGATACACCACACCAAAAGCTAGCTCAAGGGATGGGAGTGCCCAAGGCCTTATAAACTCCAAATTAGTTACTCATACAACCAATGTGGGACTATATGTCTCAACAAAGTTAATTAGAATCCTAATATTGAGCAAAGTATATAAGAAGCAAATAATAAAAACTATGCAAGATGTCCATTTTCTTCTTGCATTGTTGATAAGAAAATATATATGGTAATTAATTGATTACCATAGAGATTCAAGTATTAGTTAATAATACACATAAAATCAGCTAATGTTTGGGTTTAAACTCACTTTATGGTATTATAAAGAACAGTCTCAAGTGTCAACATCTTGATTTATGGATGTGGACCAATGTTCAGTGATTGAAGTAAATGAAGGGAACATTATTCATGTGAACGTCGTTAACTTGCAACTACCAAATTCAGATACTATTCTGTACTACATTTAATGCCAAACTCAAAACAACGTACAAATGTGAATGAATTTCTAACCCTCTGTGTCTCTTCCTATCCTTCACATGCTGCCAACAATAGCGACAATTAAATGAAAGTTACTTAGTGAAATCTGTAAATTTTCATGGAAATTAAATTTGGGTAAGTTACTTTTAAATATCAAATCAAAAGATTAATTGAAGACAAAGATATAATTAATGATTTCTAGATTATTGAACCCACGGTTCTTTTCACATTGTAAATCATGTGTAAAATTATTTCTCGGGAACCACGAATCTCTATCAGTGGATTGTGCAGATAATCAGCCACTCGTTATATATCACTGTGAATCCTTTAAAATCCAGAGAAAATGACATGATGATTGGGACTTCTGTGGAAAGATTAAGAAATCATGGTCAACCGGACAATAACAAAGTATCTTTTTTATTTAATTTTTATTTAACGTAATTAATTAAGAAACTGGAATTTCCTAGACAAGTTTGTTAAATACTGATAGGGGAGTGAAGCCGCCCCAAAGTGGGAAAGGGCTACCGTCGGGTCAGTGTCGAAATATATTTTAGGGGTGGCAATGTTACAAGTCCCACATTGGTTGCCTAACTCAAGGTTCGTAACAAATTTCCTAGACAAGTTTGTTAAATAGAACCGGAAAATATATTTTAGCAACTAATTTCTTCATTAATTATTTTATTTCTTGTTTGTCGTATTTTGTTAAGAACAAAGTAATCGTAATGCGTATAATAACTTTTTTTTTGAAATAAGAGTATAAATCATATACATGTCTCCACATTTTTTATGGGAACTCGAATTAACAATTCCTTACCAATTGATTTATGGGAAAAATGTGTGTCCTTTTAAATGACACAACTTATATCCTTTCACTCTCATAAAGAGGTGAGACCCACAACTTTATATTTCTTTATCCACTCTCTCTCCTCCTTTATCTATTTCTTTTTCTCACTTAAAAGGATTTAACTTTACATCCTTTAAAATGATACACATTTTTCCCTTGATTTATGTGCTTAAAGACTAAGAAGCACCGATACTATTTAATTTTTTTTCCAACATATCGGATACGTGTATCAGAAATGTATTGTTTGATAATCGACCTCCTATATCATTGAATAACGTATCAAAAACGCGTATCGGTGCTTCATAGTTTAAAGATATGAGAATAACTTATTTCATATTAAAATTTTACATGACGAGTACAATGTCTTCACATGAAACTTGTAAATTGAAGCTCCCAAAAAAATACTTTAGAAGTTCCCATTTCACAATATAGGAGATAATTACAATTAGAAAAAAAATTCTTTAAATTAGAAAGAAAAAATTGCAACCTTTTTTATGTACTGCTTCTTCACCTGCAAAGGCTTGTCGTAATGTGAGAAATATTAGACCAATCTCTAAACAACAACTGGACTGTATAGTACAGATTTTGGCAAATTAATTGTGCGCAGAAAATTAAGATTTATTAATAGAAGATAGTGATTAAATACTAAGAAAAGAGACCAAGGACATCACGTAATTTGATGGACCCCACAACCTTAAATAAACGTCTGAAAAGATGCCCTTTTGTGGTCCAATTCCTTTAGTTTCAGGAAACAATGATATCGTACCCATCAAGCTTTTAAGTTAAGGAGTTCAAAGAACTATCCTTATATGTGACAGTTAAGGGTATTGCATTTAGAAAAAGCCCACAATCCATCATGGTCATTATGTTAGATCCATGCATATATGTTGTTAACTTGTTTTTGTGATTGATGGTGCTATCTAGCTAAAACTTTTATCCTCCAAGTCGAGAAATGGTGGGTTCTGGTGTTTTCTCTGCCACTTGCATCAGTTTTTTTTCATCCACATTCTTGCTTTCTGTTTTCTTCTAATAAAGTATCTCTTCTTTTTCCTTTTTTAATTCTAAAAGTCCAAATATTTATTTGGTTTTTATGTAGCCAAAAAAGAACACAAAATAAATGGCCAAATCTGTTATTAATGGAGTTTGTATTCTATAATATATGTGGAATCTCCTTCATAAAAAATCAGATAGAATCAATTAATAATCTGGGTTCAGGGCACACGATAATGTTGGCTTTTTTGCCTAAGACATGAGAATTAAATGTTAAATAAAAATAGTTTACCAAAAAAAAAATGTTAAATAAAAATTATGAATGTAAAAAGGCAAGCAACATGAAATTATACTACGTGAAAAAACGTTGGATTAAAGATAAAATATTATTTACTAAAAAAAAAAAGATAAAACCTGTTCAATTATTGTTATCTGGATTAGTACGGTGTCGTTGTTGAGTTTCTTTTGGTGGTGTGGTTGCCGGTGCAAGCACAATTGGTTTTGCATAAGCGTTTAGATCGTTGCGGTTTAGAATTTAACATACCATCATTATTTTTTTGATTTACCTCTTGACGTGCATATTTAAGTAGAACCACTCATATGATTCCCCTTCACAAACCAATTTTCTCTGCATCACGGCACGAAGTCACGAACTGATCTTCAGTGCGTCACAATACGATCAAACCTTATGTGTTTCTAGTAAATCTTCCAAACTATCCTCTAGGGGAAAGGGGAAGTGTGTGAGTACTTTTTCAGATCTGAGTTTATCTCTTATATTCAATGACTTGGAGGCTGATGACTTAAGTGATAGTATTTATATGGGTACTATTTTGTCTTAGAGACAGAGATGTCAAGCCCAATGGATTGATATGTTGATCTTGGATTTAGTGCCCTCTCTAAGATATTTATGAAGTAGATACCCTTGAGTCAAGCAGATCACTGTGCAAAGTAAACAAACATCGGCTTTGCCAAAATGGGTGTGTGTGCATGCTCAGTGACAGCATAACAGTAAGAGAGCGTAACGTACCTTTAGTGTTTAACTCTTATTTATAGGAGTTACTTGTGGGTAGTATGATGTGGACCTTTAGTTCCTCTGATGAAGGCCCAGGCCTGTCTGCCATGCTGTCGTATTATGATTAGTATCCTTGATGGATATCTATCCATAATTATGCTTGATTTAAATCTTGCATTGCCCCTAGATGGGCCTGTCATTCAATGGGCCCCTTATACGGGTCCATAACAGGTACCAAAAAATCCTAACTCTAAGTTCTTTGGGCTCTAGGCTTCTTGCATTCTTCTCATACTCTTATTGGGCTTAAGTAGAAGGCACAAACCCAACAATATCTCATGTAACACCCCGTGTATACCCGGTTTGTTATCATATCATCGTATTAAGCTGCGCTTAATTAAAATGCGGAACAGACTTTTTCCTTTCAATTATGACGTCATTATCATTAACCAAGTTGATTAATTACTTCATTTTCAAAAGATTGCCTATATGTAAATTGCAATTCAATAACTAACCGAAATACCTCATATATAAATGTGTTTCTAGTCACGGAGCTACAACACGTAGACCGAACAATATTTTGATAGTTTATACAACTCAAGTCTAAATAAACGAAACATAATCAAATGTGGCATGGACAATCCCCATGCTCACCAAATAAGGCAACAAGCCCAACCAAGTCTCAACTCAATAAACCATAAAATGAAGGCTAAAAACATAAGCAACATCCAATCACATCAGCATAAGCATATAAGCAACAACCAACTAAGATCCGGCCTCCTGAGGTACCTGGACCTGAAAATGTGCCTCAAACGTGGGGTGAGATCTCTAAAAAGAAATCTCAGTAAGACAAGGGGTCCTCAAGGATCTCTCCACCCCAAGCTGACTTACATGTGCAATATAAGTTCCAAAAGCAGTAATATAATATAAGTTCCAAAATTAGTGCAATGCAACATATAATCATGTCATGTGTGTCAAGGATCCTACTGGCCAGAGAATAAATATGCAGGATTTACATACGTCTACAACCTACAGTACAAGGAGCACCGCTTGTACCTCACCCGCAGCCTCACCATCTTGTATGACGCTACATACTCAGGCTTACTGTCTAGGTGGAACACCACATGAATATCATAAGGCACTTGCACTTATCAACTCAATAGCATTTCAATAAACATCATTTCATGAAAACACATCATGCATATAACTCACAGGAAAAATGCACAAATTGGAGTTAAAAAGGACAAAGCAAAACCAAAGGCTCATGCTACAAACCCTGAGAGCATGGTGACCGCGCTTGCAGCCTCCCCCCATGGGGTACGGTGGAACCAATAATGGGCGAAACCGAGGAGACGAAAGCTTACCTCGCAAGCTAATCGTCCCAACCAAGAGTCCACACTAGATCAAGGTCACCAAAGAACACAATCAAAGTCTGTTTATACAATAAATAATCATTAATATTCATTGTCCAAGGTTCCATTAAGTGATTAAGGCTTTCCAACTCATTTTAAGTGATTTAAGACTAAATCTGCATGAGGTATTCGAATACTCCTCGATGAGTATCCGAATACTCCATGTCTCCAGAAAGTATCCGAATACTTTCACTAAATATTTGGATACCACAGGGTATCTGAATACTTTCCCCCCAGTATCCGAATACCACAAGGTATCCGAATACATTTCCTATATTATTCGAATACTACCCAGTATCCGGAAAGTATCCACTTTCACTAAATATTCGAATACCACAGGGTACTAAACTTTCCCCCCAGTATCCGAATCGAATACTTCTTCAAAGGTATCCGAATACTTTTTTTCCCAGAAAAATATCCCAATACTCCTTCAATGAGTATTCGACTACCTACTGATGAGTATTCGAATACTCCACGAAAAGTATTCGAATACTTATCAGACATAATGCATAATTCGTGCAGTTTTCTGCATACATCCATTTTTAAGGGTTCAAAAGCGATTGGGAGTCCAAAAACTCCACAAACAGAACTTCATTAAGGTGTTTTAAGCACAGTTTATCAACCTTTAACTCAAATGCTCAAAGTTTCCCTTTTTAATGGATTAATCAAGTTAAAATCAATAAAATACAAAGGAGGTGATCATGGTACCTCAAACTTCACAAACTCAGAAAAAGACACTGCCTTGGAGCTTCCAACAATGCTCAAAGGTTCTAACTTTAAAGGACCACGAATTTGACACCTCAAGTTAGCTCTTTTACACTTAAAAATGGCTCATTAAAGCCACCATGACAAGGAAATGGCTCCCACAACTCAGCCTTCAAACCACCGCAAGTCAGAGGCCAAAACTCAGCAAACAAGGACCTTTCACTCACACAAGACTTGTTCTCACAAAACTATGCTAATTTGGTGAAGGGAGTGTGAAGAAAGATGATCACTTGAAGGTTTTTCCAAGGAGCATGAAGGTGGCAATGGAGAGGAAATGGCTGAAGGTATTCAGCAACAAAGGGCCTCACGTAGGAATAGTATTATGCCTAGGGTTTTGGGCCCATTCCATATTTATAGGGTCATTAAATTTAAGTACACTGTATTAGCACTAATAGCTACGCTTATCTTTTTAATCCCAAAGTCTGGATTCTGAACCTAGCCATTTTTCTAGGATTTCTCATATTATTATAATTTTCGCATCACTTTGCCAGTACGCGCTTTTACGTAGCCGGTATCAATTATGACACCAGATCTCACTATTTTGACTTCAAACTTGTTATAACAGTCCTATATATTATTCTAGTAATATTTCCATACTTATTATAATTTTGTGGGATACTTCATCAGTACACACTTATACCGTGGAGCAGAACCGGTATCTGCGCTTTTCGTCAGAAAAACGACTTTCAACATTATCAATCACTTACCATAATTATTTAAGCCTTCTCATAATTATTAGGGTCAATTATAAAATTATTTCCTAAATTAACATTTAATTAAATTCCTAAATTAACGGTGTGGGTTCTTACATTCGCCCCACCTTTTAGGATTTTGTCTGCAAAATCAAAAACATACATGTCCCAAATCTCGGGGTATTGTCGGAGAAGCTCATTCTCTCGCTCCCACGTACACTCCTCTGGAGTTCTTCCTTCCCATTGCACTTTGACCGCATGAATGATCTTACTTCTAAGCTTCTTCTCACCACGATCGAGAATCTTGAGAGGTCTGATGGGAATGTTTAAGTTCTCCCAAACTTCCACATCATCTGATTGCACCACATGCGAACCTCCGAAGCTGTGACACCTGAAACATGTCGTGGATGTTAGCCAAGTTCGGAGGTAAGGAAAGCCGGTAGGCAACAGGCCCCATCCTACCAAGAATCTGGTATGGCCCTATGAATCTCCGGATAAGCTTCCTCACTCTGAGGGCCCGACCAACACCGGTGACAGGTGGAAGTCTAACAAGCATGTGCTCACCCTCACTGAATTCCAGTGGTCGATGCTTGACATCATAGTAACTCTTCTAGCGATTTTGCGCCTACTTCATCTTTTCCCTGATCATCTGGATCTGCTGGGTGGTCTCTTGGATAAAGTCCAAACCAAATAACTCCTTATCTCCAACCTCCGACCAACAGGTAGAAGTCCGACACCACCTACCACACAGTGCCTCGTAGGGCGCCATGCCCAGGCTAGCATGAAAACTGTTGTTGTACGAAAACTCAACCAATGGCAGGTACCTATCCCATTCTGAGCCATGTTCCAATGTGCAAGCGCTCAACATGTCCTCCAAGGTCTGGATGGTTCGCCCAGTCTGTCCGTCAGTTTGAGGGTGTTAGGATGTACTCAGTCTCAACTGCGTACCAAAAGCTCCCTGTAGCGCCTCCCAGAACCGAGATGTGAAATTCGGGTCCCTATCATTGATGATACTCTCGGGCACCCCGTGAAGCCTCACAATCTCGCGAACATATAGTCTGGCCAACTGCTCAGTAATGAAGCTCACCTTAACCAGAAGAAAATGGGCAGAGTTGGTTAATCTGTCCACAATGACCCAGAGTCACAGCCAGCCTAAGTCTGAGTAAGTGCATGAATATTCCTAGAATATTATATGAGAATAGTAAAACAAGTTTTAGGTCAAAATAATGAGAACTAGTGCCAGAATTGATACTGGCTATAGAAAAGCGCATACCGGAAAGGTGCTGCGAAAACTAAAATGAAAATATGAAAAATCTTAGAAAAATGAGTAGATTCAGAATCCTAAGTTTGGGATTAAAATGCTAAGCATAGAAATTAGAGCTAATACTGTGTGCTTAAGACTTAAAACGCTATAAATATGCAAGTTTGGCCCAAAACCCTAGGCCATATCAGACTTCTACGTGACATTCTTGTAGGCTAGACTGTTTTTCGCTGTTCTATTGCTCCCCTATCCATTTTGTGAGCTTTTCTTCCATTTCTCTTCACTTTATACCTTGTGTGAGTGAGAGGGATCATGGGGAATGAGTGGGAGGCCTAGTTTCTGAGTTAGAAGTTCTGTTTTGGTGTGACTTGAGGGGATGAGTTGGTGAACCTTGTTGTGAGCACCCTTTCCTTGAGTGTGAGAACTTCATTGAGTGATCTTTGGTGCCAAAAACCAACCTTTGGTGGGCCATTTTCGTTTGCCTTCAAGTCAGAACTGTAGAGGTAGTGTGGTGAGCTCCAAGAGCATTCTTTTCTGAGTTCTAAGCTTGGGTAAAATTCATCACCTTGGATCACGAGTTTTAATACTTAAAAGTGGAGCCTTGATGCATGTAATGAGCTTAAGTCAATAACCTAAGGTTGGGTAATGTTAAACACACCTAATAATGCATGTTTAAGCTACTGGAATCGTGAAAAGAACCACCTTTGGGAAGGATATCTCGTGAAATGCAGAACTGCATTCTATCGTGAAATATCCGGATATGATATTCGGATATAATATCCGGATATGGGGTTTGTGGATATCCGAATATGGATATCAGGATATGCATATCCGGATATGATATCCGGATATTGCTCCGACAAATATCTGGATATTCTAGGTTTTCGAGAACGGTGAAGGTACTGCTCATACAGAATGGTACCCTGGGTTTGTGGACCCGATTTTGATGAAATTGAACTTATGTAATGATTAATGTAAGTCAGAATCTAAGTGATTAAGGGCTTAAGGCTTTGTAAGAAGCCTAAAGACATGAAACGTAAAGGGAAAGCGTTGTCTTTATATCACATGCTTGTTGTGCTTGAATATTGATATGATTATTGGTCAAACAGATTGTGATCTTGCTGTTTGTGGATGTTGAGCTTGTGTGGACTCTTGGCATTGGATAGTTAGCTTGCAAGGTAAGCTCTCGTGTCCTCGGCTTTGCCATTGTTGGTTCCACCATGTGCCATGGGGGAATGGTTTATATGCATGTTGTGTTTACATGCTTTCATACTTGGAAACTCTTTTGAGCCGATATATGCAATGGATTATAATATGTATGTGTTGTTTCCACTTTGACGGTAAGCCTGAGTATATGGCGTCATACAAGATGGTGAGACTGTGAGTGGGTGCAAGTGGTGTCTTGCATTATGTGTGGGTAATAGACGTATTCCTGCATTTCTATTATCAGTATAATAGTTTTGACACACATGACATGATTATCTGCTGCATTGCAATGATTTTGGAACTTATATTGTGTAACTGTTTTTGAACTTATATTACACATGTAAGTGAGCTTGGGGTGGAAGATCCTGGAGGACCCCTTATCTTAATGAGATTTCTTGTTAGAGATCTCACCCATGTTTGGGGCACCATTTCAGGTTCAGGTAATGCTGGGGTTGATACCTCGGGCGGCAGGAGGCCGGAGCTGAGTTAGATATTGTTGTTTATTTGCTGACATGTTTGGATGCTGGATATGCTTGTTGTTATGCTGTTGTTAGCTTTATGATTATGTCGTTGCTGTTGAGACTCTGTTGGGCGTTGTTGCCTTATTTGGTGAGCATGGGGATTTTCCATGCCACATTGATATGACTTTATGTTTTCAGACTGGAGTTGTAATAATGTATCAGGATATTATCCGGACTACGTGTTGTAGTTCCGTGACTTAGATACTCACTTTATTATATACATTGAGGTATTTCAGTTAGCTGCCGTTTGCAATTTACATACAGGCAATGCTTTTATGAAAATGATTAAGTAATCAACTTAGCTAAATATAATGACGTCATAATTGAATGAAAGAAAAAATGATTCCGCATTTTAATTAAGCGTGGCTTAATGCGATGACATGTTAACAAACCGGGTATACAAGGGGTGTTACACATATCCGGATATCATATCCGGATATCCATATTCGGATATCACAAGATACCATATCCGGATATTAATACCTGAATATCATATCAGGATATTTCGCGACAGAATGCAGTTTCTGCATTTTGCGAGATATCACTTCTAAGGTTCCATTTTTAACACATTAGAACGTCAAAGCATACATCTTTAAGCCCCTTTAGACCATTTATCATGTTGGTTACTTAAACAACTCATTAAACATGTCAAGACTCCATTTTAACCACTAAGACTCATGATCAAAGGTTCAAGAACATACCCCAAGCTCCAAAACAGAGATAAATGATGCTCTTGGAGTTCTCAAGTCAGCTCCATGGTGCTGACTACAAGGGTACACGAAAATGGCACTCAAGCAAGGTCCTTTCTTTCCAAAGGTGGCTTCTTGAAGCCACACAAGCAAGGAACAATGACTTCTTCTCCACAAAACAATGAAGTCAACCTCCAAACTCAGAAACACGGTCTACTCACACCCTCAATACTCCATTTTCCTCCCGCACAATGCTTGATCACACTTAGTTAAGAAGTTTTGGTAAAGAAAGTATGAAGAAAAGCTACTTGGAAGGCCAAGAAATGGTGGAGAAAGACAATGGCAGCAGCCACATGAAGCAACCCACGTAGAAATGGTTGAGTATCATCCTAGGGTTGTGTGCAAGGGTGTATTTATAGCCCGTTTAATATTAATCACACTGTATTAGCACTAATAGCTATGCTTAGCATTTTAATCCCAAACTTTAGATTCTGAACCTAGACATTTTTCTAAGATTTTTCATATTTTTATTTATTTTTCGCAGTGCTTTTCCGCTACGCGCTTTTACATAGCCAGTATCAGTTCTGGCATCAGTTCTCATTATTTTGACTTGAAACTTGTTTTAATAGTCCTATATATTATTCTAGGAATATTCATGTACTTATTATAATTTTCCGAGATACTTAATCGGTAAGCATTTATAACCGTGAGACAAAATCGGTATCTGCGCTTTTCTTCAGAAAATCGACTTTCGGAAATCATTTATAACCGTGAGGCAGAACCGGTATCTGCGCTTTTCTTTAGAAAACTGACTTTCGGCATTACTAATGACTTACTATAATTATTTAAACGTTATCATAATTATTAGGGTCAATTATGTAATTGTTTCCTAATTTAACGGTGCAGATTCTTACACAAACTACACTAAGTATGATCCTTCATATTTCAATCAAGAATGTATGACCGATCATACTTAGTGTAATTTGTAAAAAAATTTGTAAACGAATCATCCTCTATATATATATATATATATATATATATATATATATCATCAATTGATCAAGTGACAATCCATATAATAAGTGGCGTAACGAATATACTAACCTAAAATTTTAAGACATTGAATTCATGATTCTCTCCATTTATATGATTCTCACTTAATTCATGACTCATGAATTCAATATCTTAAAATTTTAGGTTAGTATATTCGTTGCGCCACTTATTGTATGGATTGTCACTTGATCAATTGATGATATATATATATATATATATATATATATATATATATATATATATATATATATAGGGGTTTACTAATCTCATGTTACATGAGATAGTACTCTCATGTGGGTGACACAAATATGTTGGGTCCACAATTTAAAAAGAAAAAAAATTGACACGAAATTCTATGGGTGTATGACATAAGATAGATATCTCATGCAACATGAGAGTATCATTTCCCATATATATATATATATATATATATATATATGGGAAAATATTTCTACAGCACTTTAGATAAGCTTGTCTATAGCTATCCTTTTTAACTAAGTATGACCGGTCATACATTAAAATTGTATTTTCTCTCTCCGCCACGTCAGCCGACAATGTCTAAGGAAAGAGGAAAAAAAAACAGCTTTATCGTTATAACTAAGTATGACCGGTCATACTTAGTTAAAAAGGGGTAGCTATAGATAACCTTATCTAAAGTGACTATAGAAATATTTTTCCCATATATATATATAGGGTTTATCATCTATCATTTAACATGACCACACAAAATTTCCTACGGTCACAATATTTTGTGGGACCCGCATCAAAAAAAAAATGGCACGCAAAACGAGTCTCTATAACATAACACAATCACTTTTTACGACATAACTCTTATAATATATATATATATATATATATATATATATATATATATATATATATTGCAAGGATTATTTACTCTAATACTCTGTGTTATGTTATAAACAATAAGACAAGAAAATGTATCTGCCCACCATAATTTTGCGTTATCTACATTCTAATCACAAATTCATTCAAATTATCGGAAATTAAATGCCCTTCTACTGTTTATAAAAAAAAATAAAAAATGCCCTTCGACTACTAATCTTCCAATCTTGTTAGATGAGTATAAACAAACACATGCTTTCAGTATCAACGAGGCCAATGATCTGAGACTCTCCTGATCTCAATTACCCTAGTCTTGAAGATGTTGAGCTCATAGTTTCTTTTGCAATTTTTTATCTTCAAGAAGATATTGCAAAATGATCAATTACAATGGATGTTTTTAAGATAAATAAATAAATTTTTAAATAGAAAAATCTTGTTTTTTACAAAGTAAGAAATAATTTACCCTATTTTTTTAACAAATTGGAAGAAAGATGTGCTCTCATTTAAACTTTCCACATCAGCCATCTCTTAACATTTATGTATCCATTCCATTCCACAAACCTAACCCATTTTACCCCACTCAAGGTTTTCAACAAACAAATTTTATATATACATAAAAATCAAGGATAGAGCAAGCAGATTGGAAGGTCCAAAGCTTAAGTTCTGGGATGCAATGTCACATTCAAGAGGGAATTAAAGAGAGATAAGAAGGAATAAATGGATAGTGACCCTTCTTGTTTTCCCCTTACATGCACCGAAGAAGAAACAATTAACCCAAAGCGTGTCTTCTATCTAGAAAAAATAGAGAATTTGGAAAGGGCCAAGCCAAGCCAGACCAACATGCCCAAAGCAAAGAAATCTTTAATACCCGAAGAGACAACTATACAAGCTAGCGTTTAGAATGTTTTTTACTTATTAGTTCTTTTGTTTTTATCTATAATTACAAAAATATCAAATTATCTTCACATTATTTTTGCTTTTGAGATGTTGTGAAGGAAATTCTTAAAACCAAAAAAAAAAAAAGTGAAAATTAATATAATAATTTTTTAATTATTAATCAAAATATATCAAATAAAAATAAACTAAAACCACCTGGGTTTTCCTTTTTCTCCCTTAATATTGTGAGTTCTTACCCTTTTGCTTGTGGGTAGTGAATGCCAAATTTGGACATATGCATGGTCACAACTCACATGAATTTTGAGTTAGTATTCCCAATAAGGTCATGAAGTATTTATGGAGACTTAGCTGGTAGTTGGTCGATTTCCTTCATTTAAACCTAGCCAATACGATCAAGAAGATGAACTGTTATTTATTGTTCTTCTCATACTCCTAATTAATTCAGGACTAAAATCTTCTCCTAATAATCGTGTTTTTTTTTTTTTTCCGCAGAAGTTAGAGCATATTTCACAAAAAAGACCCGTTACAAGTTCAAATTCAACAATAAGTAATAGCTTGAACACGAACGCCGGTATTATAAAACTTAGGTCCAGTATTGCGCTGACACAATTAGGGGTATTTGGTATGAGTATTTTGATTGGAATGACGGAAAAGTGGGGTTGGGTTGATTGTTTTGACCATGTTTGGTATTAGGAAACATAAGAAATTCTCTGCCAAATAATTTCTCTAGCATTTGAGTTTGTAGCTACATACTCGTAAAAAAAAATCCTCCCCACACATGGTATTTTTTTTCCCCTTTGAATTCGGATTCTTATTTTTACGATTTGGGACCAAAATGCCCTCTTGTTTCATAATTGACATACAATATTTTCAAAAATGATGGGTAATTTGATAAATTTGATTCACATTCTCATCAATATTTTACAATCAACCAAACGTAGCATCAGTCAAATTAAGTGATTATCTGTTGCATTGCACTGATTTTGGAACTTATATTGTGTAACTGTTTTTGAACTTATATTGCACATGTAAGTGAGCTTGGGGTGGAAGATCCTGGAGGACCCCTTATCTTACTGAGATTTCTTGTTAGAGATCTCACCCCACGTTTGGGGCAGCATTTCAGGTTCAGGTAATGCTGGGGTTGATACCTCGGGCGGCAGGAGGCCGGAGCTGAGTTAGATATTGCTGTTTATTTGCTGACATGTTTGGATGCTGGATATGCTTGTTGCTATGTTGTTATTAGCTTTATGATTATGTTGTTGCTGTTGAGACTCTGTTTGGCGTTGTTGCCTTATTTGGTGAGCATGGGGATTGTCCATGCCACATTGACATGACTTTATGTTTTCAGACTGGAGTTGTAATAATGTATCAGGATATTGTCCGGGTTACGTGTTACATGAGATAGTACTCTCATGTGGGTGACACAAATATGTGGGGTCCACAATTTAAAAAGAAAAGACAAAATTGACACGAAATTCTATGGGTGTATGACATAAGATAGATATCTTATGCAACATGAGAGTATCATTTCCCATATATATATATATATATATATATATATATATATATATATATATATATAGGGGAAAATATTTCTGGAGCCACTTTAGATAAGCTAGCGTTTAGAATGTTTTTTACTTATTAGTTCTTTTGTTTTTATCTATAATTACAAAAATATCAAATTATCTTCACATTATTTTTGCTTTTGAGATGCTGTGAAGGAAATTCTTAAAACCAAAAAAAAAGTGAAAATTAATAAAAAAAAATTTAATTATTAATCAAAATATATCAAATAAAAATAAACTAAAACCACCTGGGTTTTCCATTTCCCGTGCAATGCCCGGGGAAAAAGAACAAAATATTTGTCGTCCGTCGTGGTTGGTTAATCGCACTACAAATCTTATACTTACAAAAACTCGTGTTGCTATCTTGTTTTATATTTTAGGTGGAAAAGACTACAGCATTGACCCGGAATTTTACAAATATCAATCATAAACAAAAATTTACTATCCAGAGTGATCAATATTATGCAAATCAAATATAGTTATCTAGTCGATGAGTATGTTAAAATGAGGATGGCTAAAAAGAGAAAAAAAAAACATACAACTTATTGCTAACTATAACAGCCACTAATAAAACCAAGGTAACAAACAGATCTAAGCAAATATGGAATTAAAAGATCAGCTTGTACCTATAATAAGAAAACGTTGTTAATTCAGTATCATTCTGTAGCAATCATTGGAGGGATGAGTTCAACACATACCAAATTATCAAATTATATTCACATTATTTTTGCTTTTGAGATGTTGTGAAGGAAATTCTTAAAACAAAAAAAAAGCGAAAATTAATATAATGTTTTTTAATTATTAATCAAAATATATCAAATAAAAATATACTAAAACCACCTGGGTTTTCCATTTTCTCCCTTAATATTGTGAGTTCTTACCCTTTTGCTTGTGATCAAGAAGATGAACTGTTATTTCTTGTTCTGCTCATACTCCTAATTAATTCAGGACTAAAATCTTCTCCTAATAATCGTGTTTTTTTTTCCCGCAGAAGTTAGAGCATATTTCACAAAAAAGACCCGTTACAAGTTCAAATTCAACAATAAGTAATAGCTTGAACGCGAACGCCGGTATTATAAACTTAGGTCCAGTATTGCGCCGACACAATTAGGGGTATTTGGTATGAGTATTGTGATTGGAATGATGGAAAAGTGGGGTTGGGTTTATTTTGTTGACCATGTTTGGTATTAGGAAACAAAAGAAATTCTCAGCGAAATAATTTCTCTAGCATTTGAGTTTGTAACTACATACTCCTAAAAAAAAATCCCTCCCTACACATGGTATTTTTTTTCCCCTTTGATTTGGGATTCTTATTTTTACAATTTGGGACCAAAATGCCCTCTTGCTCATAATTGACATACAATATTTTCAAAAATGATGGGTAATTCGATAAATTTGATTCACATTCTCATCAATATTTTACAATCAACCAAACGTAGCATTAGTCAAATTAACCCAACTTTCCCGGCAATATTTAGGGCTACCAAATACATTTTCATTACTTTCCCGAGCAAAATATTTTCCTATCATATTCCTCAAAATCTTTTTTTGCCGGTCAAAAAAAATCTCTTGTACCGAACGGCGAACGCCTTAAGTTTGAACCCATCGTATCAATCTTAATAAATAATATCGCAAATATAGCATTAATTTAGAGTAAATATATAATTAGATTAGTAAAATATATTACTTTGAAAACTTTTATTTCTATAAAAGGATGAATTTCTTAACAAGTTGACAACTTTAGTAAGGTGAAATTGTTGGCAAATTGATTATTTTGGAGATTGATTTGTATAAACAACAGTTTTCGAGAACCAAAACGAGACAAGCAAGGATTATATTTTAGGGGAAAAAATTTTATATTTAGTCAATAATTTTAAAAGTATTTTTATTTTTATATAAAAATTTTAACGTGTGTCCTTGTAATACAAGTTAATGAAAAACAAAAAAAAAAACTATTCAATGTAAGAAAAATACTCAATATTTTGAAATTTAAAATTTATTTAATTTTTTTGAGTAATTAAAATGATTTAATGAAGGATAATGAATATTTCTTCACTTGTACATTAAGGAAACATATTAACAAATCTTTTTGTTAAATGAAATATAAGAAGAAAAATTATTATATACCTCCTTACAAAATCAAGAAAATGCAGCAATACCTATTTTGATAATTTTCAAAGAGTTTAAGAAAATATATAATTTGATTTGAAAAAGATGTTACTTTTATGGATTTGTTTCTATAAATCTAAAGAACCAATTCAACCCAAAATCTTAAAGCGTTGGGTGAGGGCCTTTTTAATGGAAGCTCTGATCATACCATGTAAAAAACTATTTCAACCCAAAATCTTAAGGTGTTAAGTGAGGGTCTTTTTAATAGTTTATATTAAACAGAAGTAAATTAAACTTGTTAGAAAGTCTTGTATCAAGAAAAAAACTTGTTAGCAAAGTTCATACAATAATATATATATATATATATATATATATATATATATATATGTACTGTATATAATGCAGTCACCTAAAAACTACGTCGTTTTGGGTGGAATAAAGGAAGTTCGCATTTAAAATTAATTGTAGAAAATAAAAATATTATATTTATTTCCAACTTTGTATGGTTATGATTCCCCATATTTAATGTTTTATATTTATTTCCACCTTTATATGGTTATTATTCCCCATATTTAATGTTTTTACATTATAAAACGACGTAGTTTTATATGACTGCACCAATCCTTAGGTGCAGTCACTTTACATCCGCTAAACCCATATATATATATATATATATATATATATATATATATATATATATATTGGGATAAACTAATCTCATGTTAAAGGAAATAGTTTCTCTTATATTGGTGACACAAAATTAAGATTGGTCCCATTTTGTTTTGTTTTTCTTTTTCTTTTTTAGTGGGACTCACATCAAGTTTATCTCATATTATTCCACATACTCTTTTATATAACATGAGATTTTATATATAATTATATGTGTCTGTGTGAGATTGCACTGAGGTTTAAACTTACAACTTCATACCTATATGTATATAATAAAAAAATTCATACCTTTGAAAATTACTTTATATTGATAAAAATATCGTGAAGAACAATGTAATACAAGGAACATCTTTTAAGATTAAATTATATATTTCCTCGAATGATTTCTAAACAAAAGAATATATAACCTGTCAACATATTCAAAATCGTATATGTAGATGTATTTTCTTACTTTGGCGTATTGAGTTACAAATAACTAAGTATGTAAATGCTACGTCCAATCAGTACTCACCATCATCTTGCAACATCTTTTAAAGATCAAATTATATATTTACTAAACAAAAGAATATATACAACATGTCAACATATATATTTAAGACCGTGTACATGTAGATGTATAGATAATTAAGCTTTGGCTTGTTGAGGTATAGATAATTAAGCTTGAAAATGTTACATCCTATCAGTACTCACCATCGTCTTTATTATAGACTACTATCAATGGTGATATATCCCATCAATTACTATAGAATTTGAAAGAATTAATTATGGATAGGGATTTAATTTTTTTAATTTTTTTGGCACATAGGGGATTTAGTTTATTACTTTGAAGATATATCAATGGAGTAAATTTTCAAACTCATGATTTTATTGAATGTTCAGTACAATTGAAGTATTAAAATAATTTCAAATGATTGCGAATGAATAAAAATTTCTATTAGAAATTATAAAATCTTAAGGTAGAGAAATGGATTTAATTAATTATCCTCATGTATTTCTTACTGATCTATTTACGTAAAACTATAATGTGTATATAATAAATATAGGGCTATATTATTCTCCTCCAATAAGAGAGTAATTATCTCTTAGGCTTTAATATTTTTACTGTGTGAATGTAGATAAGTTATTTACATTCGTTCCTAAAATAACGTTGGGTTGTAAAATTAAAAAATTATAATGAAAAAAATTATTAAAACCATAAAATAAATTATAATTACAAAAAATCCATTGATTTACACATCAAAACGATGTTGTTTTGCGCTCAATATAGATAAGTTATCTTCTTTGACTTAGAAAAAGCGAAACCAAAAAAAAAAAAAAAAAATTAAAAAAAAAAAAAAAAAACTTTCCCCTTACACAAGAGTAATATAACCCGTAAATATATATAATCAAAAGTCATGTCATTTTCTAAGATTCATGAAACGTCGCTGATGATGTTGCCAAATCAAGAGGCAAAGCAAATAGGCAATTGCTTATGTTCACATCTCTGATAATTTTCTACTTTATTAGGACATGAAAGTGGCGCAATTGCATTGAAACCCCATATGTCACTATGGTCCCCTCTCTTAAAGCCTCTCATGAGTGTGACCTTATTGGCAGAGGTTTCCATGAACCAACGGTTCTTGTTTGGATTAATGGAGGGATGTGACTTCTTAAGGGCTTCTTGAGAAGGAGAGATTAAAGAGTTCACTTTTAATTATTGGTGCAAATCTATCAATGAGAGAAACTTGAGTTACTAGAAACATAGAAAAAAACAAAAACCATAGTTACATAGATCTTTAACCCTATATACCAAGGTATATACTTGAACAGAAAGCTCATCATCTTCATAACATAACTCAGAATGAGAAAATCAATATGATAGAGAAAGAAAGTGAGGATAGTGACATTTCCTCGATGGCCAAGAAAGGCTTTGAATTACGTAAGAGTGAGAGGTAGTTGGGGTTAATATATATGGCAAAACGAGTCAAACCTTCATGAATAAAGAGAGCTCTTTTTGGTGCTAAAGAAAAAAAAGTAACTATTAATATCATTAAATTACCATTTCAGATAAATTCAGTGAAAAAATCACTGACAAAAAGAACCCCTCAAATCTGCTTATAACAATAAGAGAGGTCACCTTCCCTCTCCTTTTCAATCTGGCTCAATAAAGAGTAAGTTTTAAGCTAACAAATGATAAAAGAGACTAGGGTATTGCACTCATTGAAAGAATTGAAAGAGGAAACGAGTTGACATAGATACTTCCTTTCCTTTTCCGTATGACATAAGGTAGATTTATGGGAGAGTTTAAGAAAAATGTGAGTGAGACAAATTCATTCCTATGTACTAAATTAAAAAAATAAAGTACATTCTCTTGAAAGTGATTTAGGCTATGATTGATTGTTGTTTTTGAAAACAGTTTTTCTGTTTTCAGAACAAAAAACCTAAAAAATTCGTTTGGTAACACCTGTTTTGTAAACAATGTTTTGAAAACTATAATTGTTTTTTTATTTTTAAAATCAAATTTAGAGAACATGTTGAGATGTTTTTGTTTTCTGTTTTGGTTTTCAATTTTCAAAAAGAAAAAAATATAGAAAACAACTGTTTCTATAACTATTTTACAAAACAGTTTTAAGAACAAAAAAACCAGAACACAATCAAACAGGCCCTTAATCTCTTAGCTGATTCTCTCTTAAAGAATGTCATGTGTCATTTTTTTTCTTTTAAATTTAAATTCATATCTTTTAATTAATTATGCATATCTCTCTTATAAATTTAAAAAATATTCATCTTATTTTTTAAATTCATAACTTCTAAATTTTATTTAAATTTAAAATTATGCATACAATTTAGGTGATACTTACTAATAATTATTCAAAACAATTGCACTAATCGATTATTTGATCCACCTTATTATATATCTTAGGCAGCTTAATTAGTACCTCTCTCTAATTCTCCCTAGATTTATTTGTTTCTAACTACTAAATTTTTTAGTTGAAGATACCTTTCTGTCTACTATTTTTTTCACGCCAATCTTTGTGTATCAAGTCATATAAACAAAATGTCTAAGTGAATATAGCTGACGCTAAGATTTTGGTGAATCTAAAATTCTCATATACAATATATAACTTATGTTTAGGAATTGAATATGTGTGTATATGTAAGTATATCCATAACAAGCTCTTTTAAATTGTAAAAGTAATAGCTCATGTAAAAAAGTTCTTCGCAGCCCCAAGTAAAATGTTAGTTCTATGTTACTTTATCATTTCTGATTGTTCTAATAAGATACCTCAGTTTTTAATCTAATTTATTTGTTCTTATTTATTGATTTCTGACAAGATAATAATTTTCTCAAACTATGTTAAAGTAATTTAGCCTATTCAGACTAAATTTAAGTAATTAATGAAAGTGACTTACGATGCACTTACAATTGGCACGGTACAGAAGACCCTACCATTGATTCAAGAAATTTAGAATCATTAAGAATTATGGCCCGCATGTTCAAAGAAGCGGGAATTTGAAATATAATAAATTAAGATCAAATCCAAATGAAATGAAGTAGCAGATATGATTGTGATTTGTTTGACAAAAAATAGAAAGCAACAAGTTTGGCCTGAATTGATATCTAAGATTTGGGTCGTGTTTTAAATAATTTAATTGTAATTATTTATTTATTTATTTACTTAATATTTTTTGTAATGTGATGATCGTTATATTTATTTTTAAGACTTTTCTTTATTTTTAGGATTTTAATTTTGAATTGATTTGTAAGTAGTCTATAAAAGGGTGCTTAAGACCCTTATTGTAGGAGATGGTTTTTGTTACTTTGTTAATAAAAATTGAGAACTAGAGGGTTTATCTTTTATAAAATCCTAAATTTCTGTTTAGCCATCTTTCGTATGCGCTTTCAGCATCATTTGGTATTACAGCACTAAGTTTCCTTCAACCAATGGCTGAACAGAATCATGGAGGTCGTGGATGATAGAGTCGTGAAAGCACGAGATGTGGATTCATTCCTAAAAAAGACAGACACTTGTGTCAGATAGACCTGCGAGACATAGTAAGTGAAGAGCTTAAAAGGTGAATCCAGGATTTGAAGCGATAACTTGTGTGGGCATCAAGGAAGCACGGACACTTTAAAAACCAGGGAGAATCGTGTCCGACACGCTCCGACACGGCGACACGCTCCGACACGGTATCGGACAGGCGGTCAACTTTTTTCGACACGTTGACCATTCCGACACGCGAATTTGACCGAGTCTGACACGCTCCGACACGGTCAAATGGCATTTTCGTAAATTTTTTAAATTTTTTTTTAAAAAAATTATTTTTATTAAAAAATTATTTTTTAAAAAAATTAAATATATTACTAAAGCTTCTACATGACCATATCAATTTTCTCCCTTTTTTCGTTAAGTAAAAAATAGATCATCTCAGCACCATCCTTGTTATTCCTGCTACGCTCCTACCATGTCTCCTGCTCCCTAATCTCTCTCTAATCTGATCTGATATCTCTCTCTTTCATCCCAGTTCTTATTTTTTATTAAAGCTTCCACCTTTTATAATGTTTGATTGTGTTCTTGATGTTCTTATTTTACAGTGTATTCTTTTAGTTTATGTTTTTGCCTTTTGTGAAGAACGTTGCTACAATTTTTGATATTGGGTGTCGGTGAATTTTTTTGCTACTGTTGCCATTGGTTACATCAGATTTTTCTTTTTCTTTTTCTTTTTCTTTTTCTTTTTTTTCTCCCTTTATGTAACACCTTTGATTCCAACTTTGAATCAATTTACTTATGTGATTTTGGATTGGAAAGTAAAGTTGAAAGATAATATTACTTTTTTTTATTTTTTGTTAAATTATTAAATATTAAATGAAATATACACTATATAATTTAATAATATTATTTAATATTAAAACGTGTCCCAACGTGTTGAAATCCATAATTTGTTAAGATTGACGTGTCGGAGTGTCGTGTCGTATCGTATCACGTGTTGCGTGTCGTGTCAGTGCTACATAGGTGGGCATTGGGTAAGAAAATCCAAATTCTCAAGCGACAAATTGTGTGGAAATTGAGTAAGAAAATTCATGTTTTGGAGCGACAACTTATGTGGGCGCATAGCAAGAAAATCCAAGTTTTGGTTTGACAACTTGAGGAGGCGCAGAGCATGAAAATCCAACATTTGGAGCGATGACTTACGAGGACAAAGCTAGATGTTCAATCCAAAAAAAGTAATGGAATCAGACGATGCATCTAATAACGAAGAGAAGAACGTCAATTCTTTAGGGATTCTAAACTAATGGCGGAATTGAGGATTACGACTTAGGAATCAGTACCAATGACAGAATTGAGAAGTATGACTTGGAAATCAGTCCACTTTCCAAGAAATCGAGATACAACTCATCATTCCTAACTTTGAAGTCTATGATCATAATCCAGTTTATGATGATTATCCAATCTATGATGATAATCCAATTTATGATGATTATCCAATTTATGGTGTTTATTCACCTTATGATGAAAATTCAGTCTATAATAAATCTGATGGAGAATCAAATGACGAAGATCTAATAAAGGAAGAATTATCATTTGAGTTTCTACCTAAAGAGATTGATATAAGTGAAGATGAAGAAGATTCGAGGATGAATGTTTTCATAAAATGGGAGAATGATGCACTTACAATTGGCCCTTTGCATAAGGCCCAACTATTGATTTAAGAAGTTTGGAGTCAACCTGTAACATCCCGAGCGCTGACGAGGGCGGAGAGTGATTGCCGGTGCGAAAAGGCATGGACAAGGAGCGACTCCTGACAGGCTTCCAGCGGGGGGTTACATGCATGAATGAATCGAATCGACACCCGAAAGAGATGGATTCCAAAGACTGTGCAGGTATGTGACTGCACAGTTTGGGATAGCTTATAAGAATTAATTGGTACTACCTATACTAATAAGATGCATCTTCTTTTCGGTAGTCCGGAACGGAAGAACTCCACAGTTAAGCGTGCTTAACTTGGAGCAATTTTGTGATGGGTGACCTCCTGGGAAGTTTTCCCAGGAAGTGTGCGAGTGAGGAAAAATCATACTGAAAAGTCTCGTGTTAGTATGTGGGGATAGTCGTTGATTCTTGAAGCGGTCGGGCGTTATACAACCAGAATTATAACTTAATAAATATGGCTCGCATGTTCAGAGAGTTTGAAACTTAACAAATTAAGATCAAATCGAAGTCCAAATGAAGCAGCAAATATAATTGTATTTGTTTGGTAAAAAGGGAAAAACAACGACTTTGGCATGATTTGAGATATAAGATTTGGGATGTATTTTGAATGATTTAATTGTAATTAATTATTTATTTATTTTTAGAAGTTAATTTTTATTATATTTATTTTTAGAAATTTTTCTTATTTTTAGGGTTTTAATTTTGAATTGATTAGTAAGTAGTCTATAAAAAGGTGCTTAAGACCCTTATTGTAGGAGTTGATTTATTTATTTTCTTAATATAAATTGAGAATCTGAGGGTGTCTCTTTTATCAATCCTAACTTTCTATTTAGCCAAAATTTTTATGCGCTTTCAGTTTCAACTTAACTGATTAGACCAAACAATATTAATGAAAATGTATTATGTTTGATTCCTTGAAATTCGACAACTTTCTTTAGCCCAAGTAAAACAAAAAAATGAGTTTAAGTAGAAACTTAATGTTATGTAGTAGATTATATTTAAAAAAGTATGAAAAACATGTAAGTTAACACTACTTTATTTTAAAATTTTCCTTTGGTAGATGGCTATTCAACCATTATGCCCTTTTTGGTCAAAATAACTACAACTTTGCCCCCGTTTCAAAATATTTCACCTATCTATCCGTATTTGACCATTGATCGCGAAATATACTCGAGCACAAACCTATATACTCGAGTATAACAACAAATACTCAAGTATATATAGGTTTGTACTAGAGTAAATGTTCAAGATCTGGGTTTTTTGGAACATTTACTCGAGTATATGACCCAAATACTCAAGTATTTATTGTTCCTCGCAATATACTCGAGTATATAGGCATTTACTCGAGTATATTGCTCGAAAATTTTCTATGAGAATTTTCCAATGCGTAGCTCTCTGAAAATCATGTGGAATTAAAAAAAAGTACCTGATTTAGACACCCGATTCAAAAGTTATGGCCTTCTGAATTTTTACTCTAAAATTTCCAAAATTTTGTAATGCCAAATAGGTTTTGTGATACCCACAACACCCGTTCTCAGGTTACCAAGTCAAGTCCAATATTATGAGTATATGACTATAGAAACTTGTTTAATCAAGAAAATCTCGTGAAATTTTTTTAACTCATTTGTTAGTGTTGGAAAGTAAAAATTTTACGGTTAAATTTTTTTCATGAGATTTTTTGGATCAAACGAGTTTTTATAGTCATATGCTTATAATATTGGACTTGACTCGAGTAACTTGAGAAGGAGCTTTGCGGGTATTACAAAAATTATTGGCATTACAAAATTTTGAAAATTTTAGAGTAAAACTTCAGAAGGCCATAACTTTTGGCTTGGATGTCTGAATCAAGTGCTTTTTTTTATTCCACATAACTTTTCGAGAGCTATGCATTGAAAATTTCTAGTAGAAAATTTTTGCGTAATATACTTCAGTACATGCACATATACTCGAGTATAAACTCATGACACTTGATTTACTCGAGTATAAGGTCATATACTCGAGTATATGGCTTGGTCAACGGTCCAACAAGGGCATATTGGTGTATAGTTTTACGATGGGGGCAAAGTGGTGATTTTTAAATTAAAAAAGGGCAAAATGGTCAAATAGCCCTTGGCAGACTATTTTATTTGTGGCCTACTCGCGAGACTGGATATGGGAAAATGTCTACGTACATGGACAAGACCTTCCTGATAGGGCAGTGCCTCATTCATTTTAATGATTGCTTCACAGATCAGCTAAGCTTACATAAAAGCATATGATAGACCCTCTAGATGTAGGTTCATGGAAATTCATGTGACTTGGGAACCCCCTGAGGTTGCCTTGATTAAGGGCTTGTGGCTTCGTGGGAAGCCTAAAGACGTAAAACGTAGAACGTAGTCTTTATGTCATATGTTGTAGAGTATGATTATTGATATGATTGCTAGTCCAAAATAGATTGTGATTCTGTTGTGTTTGGACTTTGAGCTTGTGTGGACTCTTGGCTTGGATAGCTAGCTTGCAAGGTAAGCTTTCGTGTCCTCGGTTTAGCCATTGTTGGTTCCACCATATCCCATGGGGGGATGGTTCATATGCATGATGTTGTTTTCATGTATTGTTTATGAAATGTTGTGGAGCTGTTATATGCGAGTGCCTTTATGATATGCATATGGTGTTGTGCCTAAACAGGAAGCCATGGGGTGGTCCTATGGGCGGGTACAGCATGGGCGCGTACTGATGTGAGTAATAGACGTATTACTGCATTTCTCTGGCCAGTAGAATAGTTATAACACACATGGCATGAATATCTGTTGCACTGCATAGTTTTGGAACTTATATTGAATTACTGCTTTTTGAACTTATATTTCACATGTAAGTGAGTTTGGGGTAGAAGATGCTTGAGGACCCCTTGTCTTACTGAGATTTCTTTTTAGAGATCTCCCCCGACGTTTGGGGCACATTTTCAGGTTCAGGTAACACTGGGGTTGAGACCTCTAGCGGCAGGAGGCCAGAGCTGAGTTAGATGATTGCTGTTATGATTATATGCTTGGATGCGGGATCATGTTTATTGTGTTATGCTTTTAGCTTCACTTTATGGTTACCTTGTTGAGACTTTGTTGGCTATGCTGTCTATTTGGTGAGCATGTGGATTGTCTATGCCACGTTGACTTGACTATGTCTTAATTTGGACTTGAGTTGTAATAATGTATCAGGATATTGTCTGGGCTACGTGTTGTAGTTCCGTGACTTAGATACTCACACTTTTATATATATTGAGGTATTTCAGTTAGTTGTCTTTTGCAATTTACATACAGGCGATATTTTTATGAAAATGATTAAGTAATCAACTTGACTAAGTATAATGACGTCATAATTGAATGAAAGAAAAAGTTATTCCGCATTTTAATTAAGTATAGTTTAATACGATGACATGTTAACAAATTGGGTATATACGGGGTGTTACAAAGGACCGGAGGGTTTGTCTACAACACATCTATAGGGAAGCTAATCAATGTGTTGATTAGCTAGCAAATTTGTCACTTAATAATCATCACCAGGACTCTTTTTCTCGTCTTCAGGATCCCGTGACTGACTTAAGACTTCTGGTTTTGGCGGATTGAGCTTCAATAGGTTCGGTTCGTAGGATTAGTATTTGACTTTTTTTTGGTTGACTTTCTGTCTTCTTTGTATTGGGACTTTTGTCCTTTAGCTCACAAAAAAGAAATTTATTCTGTAAAAACAAATTTCACCAATCAAAGTTTAGCTTCAATTTATTTCTGAACTCTTTAACATCCATCTTCATCGGTAGGAAAGCATAAAATTAACTCTTAGTTTGCATAAAATATATTGGCCACGATTAATTTATATCAATGTAAAAATAAATAAAAAAATTATATTAAATTTTATTTGTTAATCATATTTGTATGTAATGGTTCTCATAATTAAAAAAAATTATAACTGTTAAATATAAATGACATCAATGATTGAAACTTATATATATTGGCATAAATTAACTTTTCCATATATATATATATATATATATATATATATATTCTAGATATGGAACATCTGGTTGGATGGAGAGATAGTTCACTAATAGACCGAGGGATAAGTAATTCTTTACTCATTCACATCCCCCACATGTTTGGAATCCATAGCATGCAAGGAGACATTGCTTTTGCTAATTCTAAGTGAAGGGTGAGATAAAATCGGTCTATTTCTTGCATCATATACATAGGTAGCACATTCATCATAGATAGAAGCTCCAGCTCCGTATCAAGGTCACGGTCGATATCGTCACTATTATCAATATGGTCACTATCGTCACTCTCATCAATAAAAAAACCCTTAGGTTTGTTATCCAGGAACTTGTTCAGAAATACTGTAATGAAAGGAACATAGGAGTTTGTCGCTAGGTATTTGACCAAATAGGATCGTCCAATTCCTATAGAACCTATCACTAAAATACCCCTAGGGGGTTGGGCCTGTTGCATTATCGGAGCTTCAAGCCCAAGGGTTTCCCATGAGATGGGAAATGAAAATGATTAACCCCACATGGTAGGAAAGCATAAAATTAACTCTTAGTTTGCATAAAATATATTGGCCACGATTAATTTATATCAATGTAAAAATAAAAAAAATTATATTAAATTTTAGTTGTAATTAATCATATTTGTATGTAATGGTTCTCATAATTAAAAAAAAAATAGAACTGTTAAATATAAATGACATCAATGATTGAAACTTATATATATTGGCATAAATTAATTTTTCTATATATATATATATATATATATATATATATATATATATATATATATATATATATATATAAAAGATAGGTTATTCTACCTACATTTGTCTACTACTCTCCAATACCATTAGATGAGAATCTTAATAGGAGAGAGAAATGGTAAAGGTAGTTGACATTCTGATCTAATGGTATTAGATAGTGATAGACAAAGGTATACAGAAAAAGAAGTATGTAAAATAACATATCCCTATATTTAAAGGAGGGGGATGAAGGGGGGATAAATACATAGGGTATTAAATTAAGTAGCCGCTCATTATATAAAAAGAAATTGGATACAAATAAAAATTGAACACATAACTTAGTACAAGTTACTCAAATCTCTCACTAATATACCAATCATAGCGGCTTAGCAGCTCATTATATATTATCAAGAAAGGTGGGGGGAATCAATGTAGTGAGTAGTGACTATGTATAATATATAGTATGAAAAAAAACAAGGAAAAGGGTGGAAGAGTAGGTGTACTTAGTTAGCAAGGGAAAGCAGGAAGAAGATTGAGAGGCAGATTACATGCTCTTTACCCATTCGTGTAGTCTGTTTCAATTTGACATGGTTGAGGACCACTCTCTGCTGAATCCTGCAACAGATATAAAAACAGCCAACAAAGAAATAAAGAACCTACCCCAACTAGTAGTACCATATATATATGGTCCTGGAAAGAGAGAACGAGATAAAGAAAGTGAGACTTTACCACGGAAGTTGAGGTTATTTCTTAGTCACTCTAAAGTTAGAATTCATTAACTTGGTGGTCTCTGATGAGTGATGAATACACGTACATGAAATAAGAGAACCGTGAGAAGGAATAGACGTATTCAGTGAGAAACCTAGTTCAGCGGGAATAGTGGTAAATCTATGTTACCATAGAAAAAACATCACTACCATGGCACTATAACTTAGAAAGCATTTGTGCAAACAACAATCTCAACCCAAAATTCTAAGATGTTGGATGAAAGTCTTTTTAATAATTTATATTATTCTTTGAGCTTGAAGCATGGATATTATACAAAGTCAATTTTTTATTTACCTAGTCTTGTTTAATTCCACGAGCGGGGTGGTGAGGATCGAACTTGTAACCTCGTAGTCACTGAAGCTCTGATATCATGGAAAGAACCATCTCAGCCCAAAATCTGAAGATGTTGGAGGATGGCCATTTTAATGATTTATATTATTCTCTAACACATTAATTCTAACACTAATACTATACTACGCCAATATATAAATGCAGTAGATTTTTAAAATTATGGGTGAACTCAAATAGAATATGAGGTATGGATTTGTTTCTCATGAGGGTAAAGTACGTTGATTTGACGGAAATAAAAGAGGTAGTGGTACAAACTAAAGCTCTTTGGAGTCACTAACCCAAAAAAAAAAAAAAACTCTTTGGAGTCACCGTGCTAGCCTTAGGCTTGCTGAGGGTATAAAGGGGTTAGCAGAGTAACATCAATAGAGAGTGAATAGAGAATATGATGGAAGTAGGGAGCCAAGGTCCCTTTATATAAGACGTTGGAGATTCCCTCCAAGTGGACAAAATGTAAAATGATAATTGTTTTCAGCCCCATGGGCTCCACTAGGTGTGAAGCCGAGTGACTCCTCACGTGTAAAAGATGTCATGCATGTATGGGAAGTGTGAAGTTATATATGCGTAAAGGAGTCATATGCTTCTCGTGTTGAGTGGTATTGGCCTTGCCGGACAGCCATTTGGGACGGCTGGGCAAGGTCATTCGACCAAACCAGAATAGTAGGGTACATAAGAAATTAATGAATAACATATAAGATTAATAATATAACACAAACTAAAATAATATACTACTATTATACCAAAAAAAATTAATATACTATAATTTATATCATTATTATAATATTTTACTTATATTAATAAAAAATTTAAAATGTATTTAAAAGATATCGGCTGTAAGCTTCTAAAAATATTTAAGAAGTTAGTCAACTCAACTCAACTCTGGTAGTGTTTTTAATTAGTGATCAGAACTTCTTCTTCTTCTTTAAAAATAAAAAAAAAAAGGAGAAACGGGGTCAGGTGTGATAGGAACAATCTTTTTTTTTTCTTTTTTTTTGAAACAGTGATAGGAACAATCTAGTTTGTTATCTAATTATTATCTATTAGGGTAGGTGTAAAAAAAATAAGAAAACTTCAAAAAAAATCCTATAAGTTTTCGTAATTATCACTTATCCCCCCTCACACAAATTTTGAATCATTTACGCTCTTATTTAATTTTTTTTATCACTTACACCCCTCGCTTTAAGTTTTTTTATTACTTATCCCCCTCACTTAGGGAGGTAAATGATAAAAAAAATTTAAATCATGGGATACTGATTCAAATTTTTGGAGAGGGTTCAATGATTACGAGGAAAGTCACAAGGGATTTTTTGAAATTTTTCAAAAAAAAAAAATGTTAGTTTATATTAAAGTAACAGGGACTACTCATCTACTCATGAGTCAATAACAATATCAACTCATTATGGTAATAAAAAATTAAACTCTTTAATTTTTTCCAAACATCAAACATCTTGTATGCGTTTGAGTTAGTTTACACTTAATTTTAGACAAGTATTTATAATCAAAATTTTGACTGAAAATTATTTAAGATTTCATAAAATGTCTCGAAAATACTTCTGCTCAAAATTTAACAATTAAATGACTCCATAACTGAAGAATTAAATACTTCGACTTTATTACCGAAACGTATAACTGAAGAATTAAATTAAAACTTTATTACGTAACGAAAGAATTAAATTAAAAACAGTTTTGAATTTAAATTTTGAATTCAAATTTCACTTCTTTTTCCGGTAAAAACACAACTAACAGGTGCATATTATTGACATACAAAGAATCAACATAATTAGCAAATATGTATTTAAATTGCTCTCTTATGACTCAATTCTTGTCAATTTTAACACAGAAAAATCACACTTGCCATAGGCACATCAGCAACAAAGGTCAAATTTCTTCCATAAACAAAAGCAGATTCCATGCATATGAAGCAAATCAACAAGCATAGATAACCAGAAAAATGAAGAAACCAACAAAAGAAAAACGATTCTTGGAAACTGTATTGATTTACATGAACAGGCATGGCTCCATTTCTACCTCTCACATGAAAACCTTGTTTATTACATGAAAAATGGCGTGAAGTGATCCTATTGTCAACCTCGAAACGATGATAGCGATCAAGGCGAACAACGAACCCTTCCCGTCTTTCGTATTCGTCATAAAAATACTTAGCAGAATCTTCAATCAGTTTTTCGTGCATTGGAGGTTATTTGAATTTTGAATTTAATGTAATAGGAGTTGATTTGCGATTTGTATTTAATAGAAGCTGATTGTGTTTTGTATTTAATAGGAGCTAATTGCATTTTGTATTTAATAGGACGCAATCAGCTCCTATTAAATATAAATCGCAATCAACTCATATTACATTAAAATTTAAAATTCAAAATTCAAATAATCCAATACCGTGTTTGTCTCATTCAATCAATGCTTTCAAGATCATTTGGGATATTTAATCAATTAAATATAAGTTTTAATCGATTAAGAGGGATATTTAATCGATTAAATCTTCAAGTTAATCGATTTAAGATGGACAGATTGGTAGATAGTTTTGGATAGGGGCAAAATGATTATTAATTAATTAATGAAAGGTAAAAGGATCAAAAAGCCAAGTAAATGCAGAAATATTTTTCTATTAAACTAAAGCTGGAATATTTTCGTTTTGCTTAGTAACTAGTGTAGTATGTATAAGCAAGAAATCTTCCTTAAAACCCTTCTCATATATTATCTACTTTTTTATACAATTGAAGTCTAAAAAAAGGTGCTAATTGTATTTTGGGATAGGATATTGTGACACCCAAATTATATTACACCCATGTGACACCCAGTCAATCTCATCGTTAGATCGCTTATGTTGATCCAACGGTTATATTTATTTTCATCTTTGTATGGTCATGATTTCCCAAATTTAATATTTTATATTTATTTCTACCTTCGTATGGTTATGATTTTCCATATTTAATGCTTTCACTTTAAATTTGAGAAATCATGATCATACAAAGGTAGAAATAAATATAATCGTTGGATCAACATAAGCGATCTAACGGTGAGATTGACTGGGTGTCACATGGGTGTAACATAACTTAGGTGTCACAATATCCTATCCCTTGTATTTTTTTGTTTTTAAAGAAAAAATAAGTAAACAAAGAATGTGGCTCTATAAAGTTAGAATTCCATGTGAATCCAAATGAAATGAAAGGGAGTGAAGGTGGTACTTTGAGAAGCTGAAGCCACTCTCAAACTTTGTGGCCTTGTCAGGGTTCACTCTGAGATGGATCAGACCCAATTGTCCAAAGATTAGTCCCCACCCTCCCTCTGTTTATAGGACCCACCATACCCTCTCCCTTCTCCTCCACATTCACCACATCAATTACACACTACATCCCCTTCCCCTTCCCCCATTCTCTTCCTTCTCATACCTTCTCCACACACCCTTTTCCTCTCCTCCAATTTTTCTACACAACACAAACACATACACCCTTTCTATAAAACCTACCTCTTCCCTCACCTCATCAATGGACAAGACTGAGAGAGAAACCCATGACTTCATGAACGTTGAATCTTTCTCCCAACTCCCCTTCATCCGTCCTGCACCACCCGCCCTCAAAGAAAAGGGCATCCGACTCTTCGGCATAGAATTCAGCGGCGGCAAAACCGCCGCCGGTGCAACCGCTGCCGAAGAGTCCGAGTCAGCAGAAACAATCACCAACAACAACAACAATGCATTTGAATTTGATAGCAACAAGGACAACAATAACAACAACAACAACACGGAGAACGGAGAGAGTAGCCGCAGATTCGAATGCCATTACTGTTGCAGAAACTTCCCTACTTCTCAAGCCTTAGGTGGTCACCAAAACGCACACAAAAGAGAACGCCAACATGCAAAACGACAACACCTTCAATCAGCCATGGTTCATAGTACTTTCTCCGATGCACAAGTTTATGGCCTCATGAACTATAGGTTCAGCTCAGCTCCAACAACTACACTACCATATCCAATGTGGAATAGCAGCACCACCACCTCAAGTGCCACCATAACCACAAATAATGGTGGTGGAAGGTTTTATGGAAGCCATGGAAATGGAACCTCTTATTCTCACCATCAACAAGAACCCATCAATGGAAGCCCCTTGGCCTTTTGGCGAATCCCCAATGGACAGAGTAACCCTAGTTTCAACCATGAACAACGATCTTTGCATCAGCATCAGCATCATCATCATCCATTACCCTTGTTTTCTGGCGAGGAAATGAATAATAATAATAACAACATGAGGATCTCTCAAGTTGGAGGAGCTTCTGGTTCTTCACAAAACCGCTACGTTTATGACTCAAAACGCAGCGTTCAAGACCATGTGAGTTTGGATCTTCGTCTGTAATAGCATTTTCAATTATTCATACAAAATATTATCACCAAATAAATTATCATCATGAGAAATTATGAGAAATTTCCTCCCTTTTCAGTTACATATGTTATATGTGGTTTAATTATATCTTATTTTTCTATTTTTTTTATTATTTATTTTTTTTATATCAACCCTAATTACTTCTTTGATGTGAATAAACTCCCCCGGATATCCCACATATGCTTCGACTTTTTAAGCCGGCCGTGGAACTAATCTCAAATGTAGATAGGGTCAAGAATTAAGGTTTTATACCCCTCCTCAAAATAAGATTCACAGTGATTGAAGTGAAGTCCTTCCCAAGTTTTCTAACCATAAAGCATTGGTCTTTGGTTGCTATTTGATTTTAAATTATGAAATTAAGCCTGTGGAATATATAATAGGTTGATTACAAATTTATATGTATAGTCACACGTCATCGTTCGTTCTTGGCCTGAACTGAGAAAACTGTCTCACACGTGTGGGGGATGGTGTAAGTAAAGGGTATTATGAGACAGTTGGGGGTGCGCATGAACATTTTGTCGAAACACACGTGTGGCTAAATCCATGATATATTGTGGAGGCAGGTGGGGTGATGAGAGAGGTAGGTTCTGATTCAATGCATTGTAATTGTGAAAGGTCATGATAAGGTTTGATGGTCTGCTCAATTTTTGCAGAAAAGAAAGTGATATTTCCATGCCAATAGCAGGCACCATTGCTCCCCCCAAATTAATTTCAAAATATACATTATGTCTAGATGCTCATTTTGTTTTCAGTCACTTATTTCCATTGCAAATTGTAGAGTGAGAATGACAGGTATATGAATATTAAGATAAATTAATATCTTTCTATCTATATATACATAGAGAGGAAAGCGGGGGCTGTGTCAAAAAAAAATTATTCCTCCGTTTAATCATCGATTATCCGATTAATTCGATTTGAATCGGATAGATCATAAGAGTGAAAAACTCTTCGTACTAAGTTTTTAATACAATAGGATATTATATGATAAAGGTAAAATTGATATGGGGCTGATACCACTAATGTCCTGTGTTAAGATGAATATTAGTAATATGATACGATTATGTAGAAGGAGAAAAGAAAAACAAAAAATAAGATATATATATATATATATATATATATATTGTGTGTGTGTGTGTGTGTTTAATATCATATCCTAAAAAATCCTAACCCAGCTCCCCCCGTAGGATAAGAAATCGTGTATTGGATAGGATAATAAAATGAGACAATAGGATAAACTAATCATATCCTATTAACCCACCAAACAAGAGATAAAAGTAGGATATGATAAGTTATCCTATCTTCCAAATAGGCCCTAAGTTTTTAATCCAATTCTATATTTAAAATTTGTTTGAACTCGATACCACTAATTAAGATGAATAATAGATGTGAACTTATCCGGCTCCACCAGATTAACCACTTAATCGATAAAAAAATCTATATATATAGTGTCTATATGTGATCTACATAATATTATCTCTTTTTTGTCTACCTAAGATTCAAGGTGGAACCTCCTCCTATGAGACCTAGGGTTTAAAAATTCACACACACTTTTTCATATTCTAGTGTTCGCTCTCTATGAATCAATAAATGGAAGAAGGAACATGTTCTGTTCAAGGACATGTTCTTGTTTTTTCTGTTGTTGGTTATTGTAGTTTAGCTTGACCCCAGTTGACTCAATTGGCTGGAGATTGAGCAAAGTGGTCCTGAAGTTAGAAAATTTGCAAGTGTTATTCTAGAGGATGTAGAGGTAGAATTATTTTGATGCATGTAATGAGTATTGGGTAATCATTCAAAATTGAAGTGTCAAGAGTCAATAATTACTTATAAGTTGATGAATTAATGCTCTTGACCCACAAGTAGAGGAAAACATGGGTCACTTCTTTTATGGCTTGTTTACAACAAAACACAAATCTCATCATTCAAAAGCGGTACCAAGAGGGCTTTCATGGGTTTAAATTGGGAAAACCAACCCTCAGAAAAGGATGTGTCTTCCTTTCTCTCAGAGACTTTAAGGAACATATGAACATGGTAGTTAGACTGCCATCTTTATTTTCCCATCTTCTGTACCATTGCTTTTATGTCTTATACACAGAAAGAGAGAGAGAGAAAAAGATGTTAGGTGGGTTAGTTTTTTGTGGTGAGTTAGAAATGTGGGACTTGGAGATTCCTTCTCTAGGGAAAGAGGGATGTAGTGTTCACCTTAACAATAATAGACTGATAGTTAGTACTGATGCTTCTCTGTATAGTGTATACTTTAATCATCTGTTATTTTGGCTGCACAAAGGGTCAGAGATTTAATTGCAACAATTGACACTATCCAATGTATTACCTTACCTATAAAATTCAGAGAAAAATGCAATCAAACACACACACACACATTTTAAAGGTCCATTCTCCTCAAAACTGTTGGGGACATGCGATTTGACTGGCAATACCAACATATAGACAAGTCTCTTAATTCCCTCTTCAATTTAATTTCTCCCCATCAATGGCAATGAAAACTTAAACCCGTTTGTGAGGTGACTGGTGAGCAATAAATTTGATTAATTCCATAGTCAATATTGAGCCTCTAATTAAATTAATTAACAAGTTGAATATGCTCAAACTGATTAATTATATAACAAATCATCGAGACTTACTTAATATATTGTTACTACAAGGCACATGAATCAACGGGTAAAGGAATGTTCCAACTTAATCAGCGGTCTCGAGTTTAAGTCCTAGGTACGCAGTTGTGTTAAAAATTTGATAAGGAGAATTTTGATACCCTTGTAATCCTACCACCTCAACCGGATTAATTGATTAATTGGTAGTATATTCTCATTCATCATGTCACCTATATTCCCTCCTTCTAACCATGTTCTTGCACCTCAAATGAAATTAAAAAAAGAAACAGCACTCACTGATCATACTAATTTATATTTGAAATATCACTGGCTAAATATTAGTAATTCAGGTTTGAAAAAGGGAGGTTCATATGGTGCAAAATTATATCCAACTCAACTCAGTACATTCACATCTCTACTACTTATCTTCCATCCCATTAACCCTGGTAAATAATTTAAGTTAGCTAGTGCTCTTGTTTGCCCAACTAATGTTTGTGGCAGATTTCTATTAAAATTTTCTTAACAAAGAAAAAAAAAATCCGTGCATATTTAACTGTTGACACACACCCTCAAGGGCATGTTTGGTATACGGGATAAGAATAGGATAGGATATAAGACTCATAAGCTCATATCCTATTGTGTTTAATGTGCACTAGATACGTACGTAATTGATAGAATAATTTATCATTTTCGGTGTTTGAGAGGAATCATATAGTGTCATAATATGATACTATTGAGATATATAAAATCATTAATGTAGCCTCACCCAACAGCTTAAGCTTTTGGGTTGAATTGGTTCTTTACATGGTATCAGAGCCCCGTGTCACGAGTTCGATCATCGTCGCCCCCCACTTTCTTTCCAGTGGAATCTTTGTTCGCACAGGTAGGTGGGCCTGTGCATTGTCCACCCTTCAAGCCCAGTGGGCTCTCGTGTGAGGGGGCGTATTGAGATATATAAAACCATTAATGTAGCCTCACCAACAGTTTAAGCTTTTGGGTTGAATTGGTTCTTTACAGATACAATGTCAAAAAGTAGATACACACAAACTGGGATAATAGTTTCTTCTATTCATTCGCTCGTTCTTTCCCTCTTCAATTGAGGTCTTTATATACAAATACCCTAGTAACGTCTATTCTAATTTTCAATTTACAACGTATAACGGAAAGATTAATTTACAACTTTATTACAGAAACGTATAACGGAAAGATTAATTGAGAACAGATTTGAATTCAAACTTTAAATTCAAATTTCAATTCAACACTCCCCCTCAAGTTAGTGCATGGATGTCAATCATGTCTAACTTGCTAAATGCTTCTTCAAACACTCTTCCAGAAATTGCTTTGGTCAGTACATATGTCAACTTATCTTCAAGCTGGAATGAAGATCAACTAAAAGGAAGCACTGGGATGGACATCAGCCACAAAATATAAATGTTGCCAGGATGGACATCGGCAAAATCAAATGTTCCGAAATTAAAATCAGCAACATAGCAATATGAACCATGCTCCCCCTAAATAGGAAGCCAAAATAAAGCCAAACAATGGCAAAAATAAATCAAATACAAGTCAAATCAGACTTGAATACAGTTAAAAAAAATGGTGTATAAAAAAATTATGGCGATTCGGGCCTTGCATTGTCCACCCTTAAAAGACAAGAAAAGATGAAGAGAAAACTAAAAAAAATGATGGCAGGGGGCGTATTGAGATATATAAAACCATTAATGTAGCCTCACCAACAGTTTAAGCTTTTGGGTTGAATTGGTTCTTTACAGATACAATGTCAAAAAGTAGATACACACAAACTGGGATAATAGTTTCTTCTATTCATTCGTTCGTACTTTTTCTCTTCAATTGAGGTCTTTATATACAAATACCCTAGTAACGTCTATTCTAATTTTCAATTTACAACGTATAACGGAAAGATTAATTTACAACTTTATTACAGAAACGTATAACGGAAAGATTAATTGAGAACAGATTTGAATTCAAACTTTAAATTCAAATTTCAATTCAACACTCCCCCTCAAGTTAGTGCATGGATGTCAATCATGTCTAACTTGCTAATTTCTTCTTTAAATACTATTCCAGAAATTGCTTTGGTCAGTACATCTGCCTACTGATCTTCAAGCTGGAATGAACATCAACTAAGGAAGGAAGCACTGGGATGGACATCAGCCACAAAATATAAATGTTGCCAGGATGGACATCGGCAAAATCAAATGTTCCGAAATTAAAATCAGCAACATAGCAATATGAACCATGCTCCCCCTAAATAGGAAGCCAAAATAAAGCCAAACAATGGCAAAAATAAATCAAATACAAGTCAAATCAGACTTGAATAACACCACAAACATATGTGGGAATAAAATAAAATTGGCCAAATACAAACCATAAAATAAAATCAAAATAAAAATAATAAATCACCGAAGAAGATGAAAATAAGGCCGGAAAAAACAAGATTTGGAAGTGGTTCGGTTCGAAACTGGTTCGTTTCGGAAGTGGTTCGATTCGGAGGTGGTTCGGTTAGGTTAGGAAGTGGTTCGGTTCGGAACTGATTCGGTTCAAAACTGTTTCGGTTCGGAAGTGGTTCGGTTCAAAACTGGTGGTTCGGTTCGGAAGTGGTTCGGTTCGATTGGAAACGGACGGTTCGGTTCGAAAACGGTTCGATTCGGTTCAAAAACAGTTCGATTCGGTTCAAAATGGTTTGATTCGGGAGTGGTTCGTTTGTTGTTCGGAGTGGCCTTTCTCACCACAATGAGAGCAGGTGTACGAAGGCTTGTCGTTACGGTTGCGGCCAGAAGATGGAGAAGGTCCTGAGCGAGGTGGATGTGTGAGAAGGGAAGCACCATCACTGGGCTTAGGATTCCCCCTGTGTATAGTGTTGTTGAGCTTCTCTTCGGACATAGGCATAGAATAATGTTTTGGGAACATGAAGGGGGTTGGAGTTTTCAAAAGCAGAGTTGGCCATTGAAGAAGAAGAGGAACAATACGAATACAGTTAAAAAAAATGGTGTATAAAAAAATTATGGCGATTCGGGGCTTCACAGATCTGGAAGAATAAAAGACTTAGAAAAGTCGATGAAGAGAAAACTAAAAAAAAATGATGGCAGCGGAAGGTCCATTCGTGGAGGATAAAAATGCTCTCATACCATGTCAAAAAGTAGATATACACAAACTGGGATAATAGTTTCTTCCATTCATTTGTTCGTTCTTTCCCTCTTCAATTGAGGTCTTTATATACAAATACCCTAGTAACGTCTATTCTAATTTTCAATTTACAACGTATAACGGAAAGATTAATTGAGAACATATTTGAATTCAAACTTTAAATTCAAATTTCAATTCAACATACAAATAAACAAAAATACCCTTTTTAACATAATCTTATATGTTTTTTAGAATTGATTTTCAAACAATTTTTTAATTTATTACACATTAGTTCTTATTTTAATTAAGTCATAATTTTAGATTAAATATTTTAAAATACATAAATAACTTACAAAATTTAAAAAAAAATTATACCCTCACCAAATAAATTTTTAAAAATTAATTTTTAAATTAATTGTCAATACTAGTGATCGGTGACAAGTGACAGTGGATGGTGTTGGTGGTGGTTGTGGGGGAAAGTAACAATGTCGGCAGTGGTTGGTGATAATTATAGTGGTTGACTGATGGCAACGACTACGATGGCAAGTGGTGTTGGCACCGCCTTGCTGGTGATGGTGGTGGCGGGTGGGAATGGTTAGTGGAAGTGGTGGTGGTGAAGGCACTGGCGTTGACCAGTGGCAACTGTGATGACTAACTGATGATGGCGGCGGAGTTGGCTAGTAGTGATGGTAGGTTCTTGGTGTCAAATGGTTAGTGGTGGTGGTGATGGCAGTGGTGGTAGTGGTGGTTGGTGCGATGGTGGTGTAACAGCCCGTGTTAACCCGGTTTGTTAACATGTCATCGTATTAAGCTACGCTTAATTAAAATACGGAATAATTTTTTCTTTAATTCAATTATGACGTCATTAACCTTAGCCAAGTTGATTACTTAATCAATTTCATAAAATAACGCCTGTATGTAAATTGCAAGACAACTAACTGAATATCTCATATATAAATATTAAAGTGAATATCTAAAATCACGGATCTACAACACGTAGTCTGGACAATATTCTGATATATTAATACAACTTAAAATAAGCAAGACATAATCAAGTCTATGTGGCATGGACAATCCCCATGCTCACCAAATAAGGCAACAATACCCAACAACAGTCTCACAGCAAACATCATAGTACTATATGAAGCTAAAAGCATAAAATAGTAAACAGCATCCAGCATCCAACATATCAGCACATACAGCAATATCTAACTCAACTCTGGCCTCCTGCCACCCGAGGTCTCAATCCCAGGGTTACCTGAACCTGAACTAAGCGTCCCCAAACGTGGGGTGAGATCTCTAATCAAAGAAATCTCAGTAAGACAAGGGGTCCTCAAGGATCTTCCACCCCAAGCTCACTTACATGTGCAATATAAGTTCTAAAAGCAGTCATTTCCAATATAAGCTCCAAAAGTATGCAGTCCAACAGATATCTATGACATAGGTGTAATCACTATCTACTAGCCAGAGAAAATCCAGGAATACATCTATTACCCACATAGTAGTACAAGGAACATCGCTTGCACCTCACCCACAGCCTCACCATGTTGTATATGCCACATACTCAGGCTTACCGTATAGGCGGACCCACATGCATATCATAAAAGCACATTGCATATAAAGTTCAACAACATTTCCAAAACATCCAAAGCATGTAACACAGCATGCATAAGACCATATCCCCATGGGACATGGTGGAACCACAACATGGCTAAACCGAGCACACGAAAGCTTACCTTGCAAGCAATCAATCCTAAGCCAAGAGTCCACAACAGCACAAGGCCCACAATAGCTCAATCACGATCTGTTTATACAGTAATTCATCATCAGCAACCATTACTCAAGATTACACTAGGTGATTAAGGCTTACCATCCTATTTTAACTCATTTTAGGCCTTTTCTGCAGGAGGTATTCGAATACTCCCCGATGAGTATTTGAACACTCCATCTCTCCAAAAAGTATCCGAATACTTTCACTCAAGTATTCGAATACCACAAGGTATCTGAATACTTTCCCACCAGTATCGAATACCACCAAGTATCCAAATACCAAACCCCAAGTATTCGAATACTATTAAGTATTCGACTACTTCGTCAAGGGTAATCGAATACTTTCTTCCCATAAAGTATCCCAATACTCAGCAAGGAGTATTCGACTACCTGTTGAACAAGTATTCGAATACTACACGAAAAGTATATGAATACTTCTTCAACATAATGCAGAAATTCGAGCCAACTTCTGCATAATCCCAAATTTAAAGGTCCAAATGCGATTGGGAGTCCAATGACTCCCTAAACAGATATAACCAACAAGTTATGAACCCAGAAACGCATTCCTTTATTCAAATGGTTAAAGTTCCTCTTTTTAATTGATTAAACAAGCTTTAGGCCTCAAAAATGCAAAGAGGTGACCAAAGCTCACCTCAAATGCACAAGACTCCCAAAATGAGGTCACTTGGAGCTCCAAACTCAGTTCCAATGTTCTGCCTTGTACAAGAAACGAAAATGGCACGCAAGATGGTTCCTTTCTTCATAAAGAAAGCTCCTTGAAGCCTCCAATGGCATGAACAATGGCTCACACCAAGGAAAACATCATCTCAGCCCACAAACAGCAAGCTCAGCCCTCAACCAGCACCCTCACTCAGCACAAGCTGGACCTCATCCTCACAAGGCACTCACTCTAGTGTTTACAAGATGAAAGAGGAAGAAGAGGTGCCAAAATGCTCACACAAGGGATGAAGACGCAATGAAACAATGAAAAGGTGCAAGTCAGCCACCAAGAGACCACGTAGAGGCTGATAGAATTGCCTAGGGTTTTGTGCAAGTAGTGTATTTATAGGCCACTTAGTCTTAATCGCACTGTATTAGCGCTAAATGCTACGGTTAGCATTTTGATCCCAAACTTTAGAATCTAAACCTACTCATTTTTCTAAGAATTTTCATATTTTTATTTTATTTTTTGGAGCACCTTTCCGGTACGCGCTTTTCCATATCCAGTATCAGTTCTGGCATCAGATCTCATTATTTTGACTTGAAACTTGTTTACAACTCCTACATATTATTCTAGTAATTATCATGCACTTTTATAATACTTTATTTATACCGGGTAGCAGAACCGGTATCTGCACTTTTCATCCGAAAAGCAACTTTCAACATTATTACCCACTTACTATAATTGTTAAAGCCTCATAATAATTATTAGGGTCAATTATGGAATTATTTCCTAATTATCACATTTATTTAATTAATCTCCTTAATTAGCGGTGCGGGTTCTTACAGGTGGCAAGTGGAAGTGATGGTGGCGGCACTGACAGTGATCAATGGCAATTGTGGGGCTGATCAGTGGTGGTGGTGGCTAGTGGTGGCGGTGGTGGTTGCCGGTGACAATGGTAGTGGCTAATAACCTATGGTGATGGTTAGTAGCCATGGTGGGTGGTAGAGGTGGCCGATGGCCGATGACGACGTGTTGGTGGTAAGGGTTTACCCTCACATGCCTAGCAAAGTTCATAGGAAAAAAGCATAGGACTATATTTGGAATAAGAGGGATGTGACAGCTGCTATCATATTATGTCCATTCCTAACCTGAATTCCCCTTAAGATATTTGTTGCAGGCAAGATAAAACGAGCCAACAAAATAAACATATTCTATTGGCTCACCAAATAAAAAATAATCCTAATGTCCTACTAGTTCACCAAATAATAAGATAGCATAGAATGATATTATATCTTAGCTTATCTTGTTCACTAAATCCTAACAAACAAATGGGCTCCAATTAGTATATATTTATCTCCTATGAAGCACCAACACTTCAAAAACTCTGACATGTCGTGTCCGACACTTCCCAATACTCTCGGACACTCCGACACTCCAACACGTGTTATAGAAATTTAAAAAAAGATTTAAAGGTTGTGTTGCGTTGAGTTTTTAGTTCCAACTATTAGATTCGTTGGATTACGATTATTATTTTATTGAGTTTAATATAAATATTTGGGATATTTTATGTTTCTTTGCAAAATTTATGAATATTATAAATTTAGATTCATTTTTTTGTTAAATTGTTGAATATTAAATATAATATACACTGCATAAATTAAAAATATCATTTAATATCAAAACGTGTCCTAACATGTCGTAATCTAACATTTTTAAAATTAACGTGTCGGAGTGTCGTGTCGTATCGTGTCACGTGTCCCGTGTCGGTATCGGTGCTACATAAACTATACATTTCTTTATATGGTGGGGCTATTGCCATTGTTTTATTTATTTAAACTCCCGTATTAGAACTTTTAATTTAATTTTCTGAATCATTCTTAAGTGATTTCAAAGTAAAATTTGCTTCTTCTTTTTGGTAAAGGAGTAAAATTTGCTTTTATTTATACTTTCTAAATTATTATTCATATATATATCTTTTCATTTTCTTTAAATAAAAGATGACAATATTTTTTTACACACTTTTTTTGGTAAACTTTTTACACATTTTTAGACGATAGTATCATTCTTTATTGAATAAAAAATCTTATTCTCAAATAATCCTACAATAATTATATAATTCTATAGTTGAATTATTTCAATTATTGACAGATAATTATTTTTAGTAAAAAAAATGTTATGCAACACAATTGAGTAAAATTTATACTCCAAACATTAGGAGCATAAATTACTTTAATGAATATTTAAGCTACAAAATGTTCATTATTCGAAACATAATGTATCATTAAATGATTTCATTATTGAGTTAATTTAATCTTTTTAACAGAATTATTACATAAGAATACTTTAAAAAGTATGTTCCTGTTTTATTCTAAAGAAAAATATATAAAATTGCAACTAATATAAAATATAAATATAAATATGATTAAAAGATTACCAAAAAAAATTGATTACCTTTTAAACTAGCTAGGGGTGTTCATCAACCAATTCAAACTGCGGTGACCGAACCGAAAACTGATAACCGAATTAACTAAAAATCGAAAAAACAAAAATTCAAAAAAAAAACGTAAATTTTAATTGAATCGGATTGATTTTTGGTTTGATTGGTGAAAATCGATCCAATCCAGACCGATCCAATATATTAATTTTTCTCTATTTACTTGGGCATTTTCCCAATCATAGCCCAAAAAATTCTAAATTCAAGACTCATCAACCATCAGCTATTCCTAGGGGTGTAAATAGGTTGGGTTAAGCTAGGTTTTGACTTAAATAGGCTAGGCTTGTGTAAAAAAGTTGTGTCTGGCAAAGCCTGTGTAGGCCCCAAATTACAAAGTCTGGCCTGATCTATATTTAAAAAAATCAAAGCCTTGGCCTTAGCCTGTTAGCCTGTTTAAGCCTATTAAACATTCAATAATTAAAAGAATAACTAAAATACTAATTTTATTATTCAAAATTATAAAAATAATTATTTTATTTATTTTATTTAATATAAATAATATAATATAGGTCGGTCTGTAGGATAATAGGCTCGACATGTACAAAAAAAGCTTATGGCCTATTTTTTAAATAGGTTTTTTTAAAAATTTTAGGCCTATTCTCTTTTACTATGTGTAATAGGCCAAGTCTGACCTAATATAGGCTAGGCCGTAAGCCCATGTAGGTCGGCCTAGCCCATTTACACCCCTAGATATACCCAAGAAAAAACTTAGCCACACCTCATAAGCAAAAATTCATATATGTAGAGCTTTAAATCTCATTCTCCAAAAAAAATAGAATATCGTTTACTGTCCTTTTAAATTTCAAAAAAAAAAGCTTTACAAATCCAATACATACAAAAGATATGTTGTTTGCATAATAAGCATCAAACAAATTATAGGTTTTCAAAAAACCAAAAATCGATCCAGTCTGTAACACCCCGTGTTAACTTGTTTTGTTAACATACTATCGTATTAAGCCACGCTTAATTAAAATGCGGAATAACTTTTTCTTTAATTCAATTATGATGTCATTAATACTTAGCCAAGTTGATTACTTAATCAATTATCATAAAACATCGCTTGTATGTAAATTGCAAGACAACTAACTGAAATACCTCAATATATAAATCAAGTGAGTATCTAGGTCACGGGACTACAACACATAGCCCAGACAACAATCCTAATACATTATTACAACTTCAAATAAAGCAAGACATAACCAAGTCTATGTGGCATGGACAAAGCCCATGCTCACCAAATAAGGCAACAATATCCAACAGCAGTCTCAACAGACAATATCATAATAATAAGCTAAAAGCCGAAAACAGTAAACAGGATCCAGCATCCAACATGTCAGCACATACAGCAATATCTAACTCAACTCTGGCCTCCTGCCACCCGAGGTCTCAACCCCTGGGTTACCTGAACCTGAAATAAGCGTCCCCAAACGTGGGGTGAGATCTCTAAACAAGAAATCTCAGTAAGACAAGGGGTCCTCAAGGATCTTCCACCCCAAGCTCACTTACAAGTGCAATATAAGTTCCAAAAATAGTAATTTCAATATAAGTTCCAAAAACTATGCAATGCAATAGATATTCATGCTATGTGTGTTATCACTATTCTACTGGCCAGAGAAATGCAGGAATACGTCTATTACCCACATAGTAGTACAAGGAACATCGCTTGCACCTCACCCACAGCCTCACCATCTTGTATGTACCACATACTCAGACTTACCGTATATGTGGACACCACATGCATATCATAAAGGCACATTGCATATATCATCTCAACAGCATTTTCAAATATCAAAGCATGTAAACACAGCATGCATATAGACTATCCCCCCATGGGACATGGTGGAGCCAACAATGGCAAAGATGAGGACACGAAAGCTTACCTTGCAAGCTCACAATCCTATGCCAAGAGTTCACACAGCTCAAGTCCAACATAAAGCAGATCATAATCTGATTTAGGACCAACAAGCATATCAACATTCATAGCTCATAAGCACAAACATAAAGACTACGTTTTCCTTTCACGTTTTACGTCTTAAGGTTTCCCTCAAAGCCATAAGCCCTTAACAACTTAGGTTCTGACTTAAACAACTTATCACAGAAGTATCACTTCATCAATCTAGCGTCCACAAACCCATAGTCCAATTCTGTATGAACAGTATCTCATTGTTCATCGGAATCCCAGAATATCCGGATATATGTCGGGGAGATATCTGGATATCAATATCCTGATATCCGTATCCCCATATCCGGATATCAATATCCGGATATTCACAACCCAATATCCGGATATTTCGTGACAGAACACAGATTCTGCATTTCGTGAAAATCTAACCAAAGATCCAACTTTTACCAATTCGAAACGTTAAAGCATGCATCTTTAATCTCATTTAGGTTATCTAACATGTTGGTTACTTTTTTAACTTGTTAAACATGTCAAGACTCATCTTTTAAGCAAGGAAACTCATGATCAAAGTGGTAACACTTACCCAAGTCTAAAACAGAGGAAAAATGTGTTCTTGAAATCACAATCAGTTCCCAATTTGCGGACTTGTACAGCAAACGAAAATGCTACACCCAAGATTGGTTCTTGGCACCAAAGGTCACTCCTTAGAGCTCCCACACTCAAGGAAATGGTGCTCACCACAAGGTTCACCAAACTCAACCCCTCACAAACAGCCTCTACACTTAGAAACACAAAGCTTTCCTCCCACACAAGTCTCAACCACACCCAACTATAGTGTTTAGATGGTGAAAAAGGAAGAAAAGGTGAAGACTTGACACAAAATCAAGCAAGGAAGGCAAAGCAAGGGTGGTGGCAGCAGCTGGCTCCACACTCTCACGAGAGGTAGCTGAAGAATCAGCCTACGTTAATGTGCAAGGGCCTATTTATAGCGGTTAAGCATTTGACATGCAGTATTAGCATTAATAGCTACGCAAAATATTTTAATCAAAAGCTTTGGAATCTTAAACTACTCGTTTTTCTAAGAATTATCATATTTTTATTTTATTTTTCGGAGCACCTTTCTGATACGCGCTTTTCCATAGCCAGTATCAGTTCTGGCATCAGTTCTCATTATTTTGACTTGAAACTCATTTTACAAGTCCTACATATTATTCTAGTAATTATCATGCACTTATTATTATTTTCCTGGATACTTCATAGGTACGCATTTATATCGGGTAGCAGAACCGGTATCTGCACTTTTCGTCCGAAAAGCGACTTTCAGCATTATTACTCACTTACTATAATTATTAGAGCCTCATAATAATTATTATGGTCAATTATGGAATTATTTCCTAATTATCACATTTAATTAATTAATATCCTTAATTAGCGGTGCGGGTTCTTACACAATCCAAGCCGAAACAAATTGAATAGGATTGGATCGGATTTGAAAAAATTATAAACCGAACGGATGATTACATGATCAAACTGAAGAAATTCAATCCAGACCGCGAACACCCCTAAAACTAGCTACTTAAATGTAATTGAAATAAAAATTAAAAATAATTATGAAGAAGTAAAATAAAAAAAAAAGAGTGCCAATATCCCAATCCCACATTTTCAAAATTAATTTTTAGCAGCATTTAAATAGTTCCTTATTAGGAAAACTTAATAACTAAAAAATTTTACTCACAAGATTCCTTAAATCTCTAAATTTCAGTTTTATAAAATCTTGATATTATGCATTAAATTAGCAGTGCATCCAATAATAGTTTGATCAATTATAATAAAGAAAAAAAGAATGAATAATATATTTTATTTTCACATAAAACTAATTCATCCTTATATTTAAATTGAATTGATGATATATATATATATATATATATATATATATATATATATATATGTGTTTTATAAGAGTTATGTTGTAGAAAAAGTGATTGTGTTATGTTATAGAGATTCGTTTTGCGTGCCAAAGTTTTTTTTTTGCTACGGGTCCCACAAAATGTTGTGCTTGTAGGAAATTTTTTGTAGTCATGTTAAATGATAGATGATAAACCCTATATATATATATATAAAGTATTTTTATAGCCACTTTAGATAACATTAGCTATACAGCTATCCTACTGATCGCGTGTCCGAGAGTTGATCGTGTGTCGGAGAGTTGACCGCATGTCGGAAAAACGTGTCGGAACGTGTCCGAGAGTTGACCGTATGTTCCCAAATTTTGATCGCGTGTCGGACGCGTGTCCGAGCATGTCGGAGCGTGTCCGTGTCCATAACTACCTTTTTAACTAATAAGTCTAATCAGTATGATATAAAAATTGCATTTTCTTTCTCTGCTACGTCAGTCGACAATGTCTGAGGAGAGAGAAAAAAATAACATACGCACACATGCACAATTCTAGCAGATCATCATCCTCCCCCGTTAGGAAAGATTCGTCCTCTAATCTGCTTCATCTTTATTGATGGTATCTGAAGGTGGGCAGAACACATGACGCAACATTTGCTTAAATGTATCAAATGCTTCCCTATTACACAAATTCTTCATAATACCAAATATAACAAAAGTCCACGATGCCACATCAGGCTCAACTCCATCATTTTTCATCAACCTAAAGATCTTAGAAACCACCATCGTTTGCTCATCTAAGTGAAAACCCATATATCAGAGTGTTTCAACTTATCATAGGTTGGATCATTATCACAATCTTGTTCCTCATTGAAATTGTCATAGGTTGGACGGTCATCTTACTCTCCATCGGAGTCATCATATATGAGATGTGTTAGGAATCTCGATCATCACCTCCCTATATCTTGAAAAATATGTTGATTTCCAGGTCGCATTCCCCAATTTTATCCCTGGTCTAGAACCTCAAAGGATTAACATCCCCCATGCCTTCACGACTCTACCAGGCACGACCTCCACGATTCTATTCAGCAATTAGTTGAAGACAATGTAGTGATTTGATACCAATGATGGCGAAAGCGCATAAAAAATGGTTTAGGATTGAATGATTGATAAAAAAGAAAGTCTCTAGTTCTTAATTGTTATTTTCTAAATACCAAAATTATCAACTCCTACAATAAGGGTCTTGAACACCCATTTAGGTAGCAAAATCCTCCCGTAATATCCACATAAAATTACAATTACTCTATACATAGAGGTGGCAAAGTGGGCAGCTCGCCCCACATTGCTATCAATCCGCCAAAAAATGAGTTAACTCGCCCCACCCCCTTTTGAAAGTGGGCTAAAAATCTCTACATGTCCCGTCCCGTTTGGAGGGCGAGGCGGGTTAGCCCGCCAGCCTGAGCTTATTTTATACTGATTTGCCTCGGCCCGCCCCTTCCCGCCAAAAAATGAGTCCACCGTGCCCCACCCCAGTTTTGAGAATGGAATGTAAAATTCAGTCTGTCCCTCCTCATTCTTCGGGCGGGTAAGCTCGCCTAGTCCATTTTGCCAACGCTATCTCTACATATAGAATAGTAACAATTACAATATTGAGTGTATTATTGTAGGGTTTAATGTTTGTTATGTTACATAATGTAAGAACTCGTACCATTAATTAAGGAAAATAATTAATTAAATATAAGAATTATGAAATAATTACATAATTGACTCTAATAATTATTATGAGGCTTTAGTAATTATGGTAAGTGAGTAATAATGCTGAAAGTCATTTTTCTGATGAAAAATGCATATAACGGTTCTGCTACTCGGTATAAATGCGTACCGATGAAGTGTCCTGAAAAATTATAATAAGTTGTTGAGATAGTTTATAAGACCTTGGGCACTCCCACCCTTTGAGCTAGCTTTTGGGGTGGTGTATCTCAAGGTTCTTTACATGTTATCAGAGCCTTAGTGTTCGATCCTCGCCCCCCCACTTTCTCTTGTGGAATTTCTTTGCATAGGTAGGTTGGACCTGTTACATCATCCACTCTTCAAGCCCAATGGGCTCTCGTGTGAGGGGGCGTGTTGAGATAGTTTATAAGACCTTGGGCACTCCCACCCTTTGAGCTAGCTTTTGGGGTGGTGTATCCCAAGGTTCTTTACATAAGTGCATGAATATTCTTATAATATTACATAGGACTAGTAAAACAAGTTTCAGGTCAAAATAATGAGAACTGGTGCCAAAACTGATACTGGCTATGGAAAAGTGCGTACTGGAAAGGTGCTGGGAGAAATAAAATAAAAATATGAAGAATCTTAGAAAAATGAGTAGATTCTGAATCCTAAGTTTGGGATTAAAATGCTAAGTGTAGTTATTAGTGCTAATTCAGTGTGATTAAGCTTAAACCGGCTATAAATAGCCACTTGCACACAACCCTTGGCTGATACTCAGCCATTTATACGTGGTTTTTGGTGTGTTGAGCGGCTTCCTCTTCTTATTTCACTGTTCCATTGCTTTTCTTCACCAAAATCCTCCAAGACATCACTTTTATGGGAGATTATTCACCTAAACACCTTGTGTGAGTGTGGGATACCATTGGGGGTGAGTGGAGGACCTTGTTCTGAGTCTTTGGCCACTGGTTTGGTGGTGTTTAAGGGTTGTTTTTTGAGTTTGGTTGAGAGGGTTCATCTTCTTGGCTTGTAGAGCTCCAAGAAGCTTTCTTTGTGAAGAAAGGACCCACCTTGTGTAGCATTTTCGTGTCCTTGTGTATGTTGGACTTTGGGAGCTTCAAGTGAACTCCAAGAGCATCATCCATTGTTGTTTCAAGCTTGTGATATGACCTTCACCTTTGTTCTTGAGTTTCTTAAGCTAACAATGAAGCCTTGATGCATGTAATAAGCTTAAGTTGATAACCTAAGAATGGGTAATGTTAAACACACCTAGATATGCATGTTTAATCTTCTATAATCGTGAAAAAAACCATCTTTGGGAAGGATATCTCGCGAAATACAGAACTGCATTCTGTTGCGAAATATCCGGATATTGATATCCGGATATGGGGTCTTTAGATATCCGGATATTGCCCCGACAAATATCCGGATATTCTAGGTTTTCGAGAACAGTGAAGGTACTGTTCATACATAATGGTGTTCTGGGTTTGTGGACCCTATTTTGATGAGGTTGGACTTCTGTAATGAGTTATGTAAGTCAGGATCTAAGTGATTAAGGGCTTAAGGCTTTGTTATAAGCCTAAATACATGAAACGTAAGGAAAGGCGTTTCTTTGTGTCATATACTTGTTGAGTATGATTATTGATATAATTATTGGTCCAAACAGATTGTGATTATGTTGTGTGTGGACATTGAGCTAGAGTGGACTCTTGACATTTGATAGTTAACTTGCAAAGTAAGCTTTCGTGTCCTCGGTTTTGCCATTGATTGGTTCCACCATGTCCCATGGGGGATGGTTTATATGCATGCTGTGTTTACATGCTTTTATACTTGGAAATGCTTTTGAGCTGATATGTGCAATGACTTATAATATGTATGTGTTGTTTCCACTTTGACGGTAAGCCTGAGTATGTGACGTCATACAAGATGGTGAGGCTGTGGGTGGGTGCAAGTGGCGTCTTGCATTATGTGTGGGCAATAGACATATTCATGCATTTCTCTGATCGATAGAATAGTATTGGCACACATGACATGATTATCTGCTGCATTGTACTATTTTGGAACTTACATTGTTTAAATGTTTTTTTGAACTTATATTGCACATATAAGTGAACTTGGGGTGGAAGATCCTTGAGGATCCCTTGTCTTATTGAGATTTCTTTTTAGATATCTCACCCCACGTTTGGGGCACCATTTCAGGTTCAGGGAATGCTGGGGTTGATACCTCAGGCGGCAGGAGGCCAGAGCTTAGTTGACTAGTGTTTGTTGATATTGCTGTTATATTTTCATGCTACTATGATGAGTTGTTATGATGTTATTAGCTTTATTTGATGGTTTATTATGTTGGGACTATGTTGGCTATGTTACCTATTTGGTGAGCATGAGATTGTCCATGCCACGTTGACTTGAGTATGTCTTAGTTTGGACTAGAGTTGTAATAATGTATCAGGATATTGTCCGGACTACGCGTTGTAGATCTGTGAGTTAGATACTCACGTATTTATATATTGAGGTATTTCAGTTAGTTGTCTTTGCAATTTACATACCGGCGATATTTTTATGAAAAGATTAAGTAATCAACTTGGCTAAGTATAATGACGTCATAATTGAATTAAAGAAAAATTTATTCTGCATTTTAATTAAGCATGGCTTAATACGATGACATGTTAACAAACCGGGTATACACAGGATGTTACACATAACATAACTTCACTTTCCTACACACACAACAAACAGGTGGGGTCCACATATTTTTCTCTTTCTTTATCATTTCATTTTCCCTCTCCCTTTTATTGTATGTGTACGAAAATAAAGTTATGTTATGTAACATAACAAACATAAAACTCATTATTGTATTGTTGACATTTCTTTTATATATATATATATATATATATATATATATATATATATATATATATATATATATATATACATGGGAAAAATATTTTCTCATGTTGTGACTCGTGGGGTCCACCACTAGTTGAGTCACAACATGGGAAAATCAAATCCCATATATATATATATATATGTGTGTGTGTGTGTTTTATAATTCTCATGTAACATGAGAGTTGGAACTTTCCTACACACCCTTCGATTTTCGTGCTGATATGGGTCCCACATATGATTTTTTTCTAACACATGGGTCTCACATGCTTTTTATTTCTATGACATGAGATTTCAATTCTCATGTAAAATGAGAATTATAAAACCCCATATATATATATATATATATATATATATATATATATATATATATATTAACAGGGACAAATGATGAAATTTAGTAGAGAAGTTAAAAATGAAAGAATGTGCATATTCAAGTTATAAGGAGTTCTTTCACTTTATCAGAGGTATTGAGGAGAAAAAATGAAAAATAGGTTTACATGGAGAACTGCTCAAATAATGGATCCGAAAATGTTTGAATTGGATTAATCGAATAATCAACAAGCCGATAGATATATATAAAATGTATAGATTTGATTTTATAATGAAATATATTTAATCTTTTTCTATATATAAACCAAAAGAAAACAATTGAGCACTCGGCCAAAAGCACTTAACATGTCACCAAGAGAATGTGCTAATTACTTAGCAATTAGTAATGGAGGGCAGTAACGGGTGATTCTTCTTCATGGAAAGGCATTGTCTTTATTAATGTGGTAATAATGACCTATTATAATTAAGTTGTATACGTGTCTCTCTCTCGCTCGCTTACTATTTTCCTTTTAAAAGAAAATAAAAAGAGCTCCATATAATTCTGGTCAGTCTGTCGACAAACAGGTGCAATAAAAGTTAATGTACAGAACTCTTTTGTTGTACAAACTGTAGTCATTTCCTGTCTCATGATTTGTTACGATATAATTAAGGGGTCTTCTTTCGACAGTTAGATTCTTTTTTGAAAGCGTGTGTTAGGTCTGACTTCATGTTATTTTCTTCACAGAGCATCTTAAATATTTATAAAACCGAAAGCCATTACGCAAAAGTTTTCGTTTGTTTAATGGGGTTTACAATTATCATACAACATCACATAACAAAATTGTTTGTTTGATGGGGTTTACAATTATCATACAACATCACATAACAAAATTTTCTTTACATATAATATTTTGTGGGGCTCGCTCTTTTTGAAATAAAAGAAATAGGCATGCAAAACAAATATCCATAATATTACACAATTATTTTTCCTACAATATAACTCTTATAAAATCATTGTTTAATATACTTCAATGGACCGAACCTTTACAAAACCCACAAGTTTTTATTGGTTAATAGATTTTCAAAATTTGGTAGCTGAAATCGAGTCGACAAAATTAACAATTAAAAAATAAAGTTGGATGGGATTTTATTTTTTTTAAAGTTACTTTTTAAAAAAAAAAAATTAGAATTTCTTTTGTGTGTGTAGAAAATGTTATGTTATATAATTTAATAAATATACCTTTTCAAAATTTGAGAGAGAAATGGAATGTCGACAGAATTAACAATTAAAAATGTTATCAAAAAAAAATTAACAATTAAAAAGCATTGTACCCGTTTGGATGGGATTTTATTTTTTAAAAAAGTTAATTTTAAAAAAAAAATTGAGAATTTTTAAATATTCGGATAGCAACTTTTTAAAAAAGTGAAATTTATAATAAAAGTTAAAATGCTACTTTTTTTTTAGACAATAGTCAGTTACTTTTGAAAAAAACAGAAACTAAAAAATAATACATTTTTAAAATACATTTTTAATCTCATCCTATCATACCAATTTTATCTCTCCTTATCTCACTATCATGCTGCTTTTTTAGTTAGATCTTTCAACAACCTATCACTTTATAATCAAACATCTTCCTATAGTGTTCGATCAGTTTGTGGAACGTCTCTTCTGATATTACAATCACATTCTCCAAATTTCATTTGCGTAAATCCCAAAAATTTGTTAAATTTTTTTTATAGATCCTTTTTGTAATTATAGATAGAAAAAGTGTTTTTTTTTATTTTAACATTCAAATAATTTTTTTATGTAAAAGTGATTTTCAGATAATGCATCTAAACAAAAAATAACTTTACCTTTTAAAAAAAAAATAAAAAGCAATGCATAAAAAATACTTTTTTTAAAAAGCTCATCCAAACAAATTACCACCAAATACGTGAATTAATTTACCAAAAATTGTTCTAACTTAATGGTCTTAAAGGTAGGGGTGATCGCAGTTTGGATTGGATCTTTTTTGAAGTAAAAATCATCTGATCCAATTCCTTCGGTATGATTATTTAATCATCCATTTGATTTACATTTTTTTTTAAATCCGATTCAATCCAATCCAATTTTATTCAACTTGAATTGAATCGATTTTTTATTTTCTGAAAAATCTAAAATTTTAGTCATGTAAATCACTAGCTATATCAAAAAAAAGTCATTCAAAGTTATAAACCACCGGAAAATCCAATTCTTAAAAGCCATAAAGAGTTAAAATAGATTAATAGACAATAAAAAACTAAAATAAGATGGTTTGCTATCAATAACATCCAAGATTCTAAATCTATAAAATAACAAGATTTTGAGTCACCATCTTTCAAAAATAATGAATACATAATACATTGGATTGGTTTAGATTGAATCAATTTTCACCGATCAAATTAAATATCGATCAAATCCAATTAAAATATGCAAAAAAAATTTTTTTTTTTAATTTTTAATTAATTCAGTTATCGGTTTGGATAGGTCGATAAACACATACAGTTAGTTAGATAGTTGTCCACTATCTTTACTTTATTGTCTCTCTCGTAGTCAAAAGCAACTCTATCATTTTTTACTTCTCTCCCCTTTTTTTTCTTTACTTTATAATTTTGATGAAATATCATGGTTTGTTGTTCTTTGTGTACATCAGTTTATCAGGAACAAATTTAATTTTTGAGGCAGATATTAATCACATTTTATTTAATTATGTCGCCAAACACATCAATCACGGTTTGTATCAGTAAATTGAGAATAGTGGCAAAATATGCAAAAACACATTTGTTATGTAATGATGTTCAAGAATTTGAATTCCCACCACCGGGTATTACCTTATAAATCAATTAAGTTCATTGATCCACATGTACACAAATTGAACATCAGTTCAAATCATGTAAGGGTAGCTCCTCTCAAAAAAGAATATGTTGGGAAAGCAACTCCACACATCACAAAAATTAGAAGGGATTTGATTTTCTCATGTTGCATGAGAATTCAATTCTCATGTTGTGACTCAACTAATAGTGGACCCCACACTTATTAAAAAAAATAAAAAATTTACACGCAAATCGAAGGGTCACAACATGAGAATTGAATTCTCACGTAACATGAGAAAATATTTTCTCAAATTAGAAACACACAAACTTAAACCTTCTTTATGCACTACTAGTGGCATGAAATAAACATTTTTCTCTTAAAATTCCATATAGATTTTGTAGACAGAACATACATAGTTTTTGCCTTTCATTCAAAAAGAGATAAAACTCTGTTTGAACTTGTCAAAAAAAGCCCCACCTAAACAAATATAAGGCATAAAGAAAGAGTGACATATAAATAAAGACAATCCCATAATACCGCCGTGGTGTTAACATCAATCCAACAATCCAAGACCCCACAAGTAAATGCAACATATAAAGCGCATGTGAGGGAGCAAAGATGTTAAAGGCCACAATGAAGACACACAGAGAGAAGAGTACACACATTATTACTATTACTATTAGGACCACTTTCTTACTTTTAGATTCAGAGAGGGAAAGAACAGTGGAATTTAAGATACATCGGTCCACACCTCAATAAAGTTTACAAACGAGGATGGCAGTTTCTACAGTAAATATCCTTATTATGCCAACCTGCTAACAAAGCCCAAATTTGAACAGAATAATATCCCCTACCTTTGTATCCATCCTAAGTGGTGATGTGCCAGAACTTGCTTAATCAAAAGTTGCAACAAAATGCTGAAACCCTCTTTGCATGTAGCCCATTTTTGTTTGATCCAAAGCCCTCTTTTGTAAGTATTTTTATAGGGTTTCGTTTTGTCCTTTAACATCACACAACAAAGTTTCTGTTGAGATATATAGTTTCTGGTTGAGATATATAGTCTCATTTGAGCTAGCTTTTGGTTGTATGTTCTTTACAACTAATGTGGACTCTCATAGCACAGGTAGATTTGGCCTGGGCACTCCACTCTTCAAGCCCAATGGATTTGAGGGGGCGTGTTGAGATATATAGCATTGATTTTGTGGGTGGTGCACTCCCACCCTTTGAGCTAGCTTTTGGGGTGGTGTTCTTTACATGATATCAGAGCATCGCCGACCCCCACTTTCTCTTGTGGACTCTCTTAGCACAGGTAGGTTGGGCCTGTTGCATCATCCACTCTTCAAGCCCAATGGACTCTCGTGTGAGGGGGCGTGTTGAGATATATAGTCTCACATTGATTGTATGTGCAACTAATGTAGAGTTTATAAGGCCTTTGGCACTCCCACCCTTTGAGCTAGCTTTTGGGGAGGTGTATCCCAAGGTTCTTTACAGTTTCCTACACACACAATATTTTGTGGGGCACGCACTTTTTAAAACAAAAAATAAAATAAAAATTAAGGCACGCAAAACGAATCTCTATAACATTACACAATCACTTTTACTACAACAAAACTCTTATAAAATCCATTTTTATAACATCTTTCTTTGCTTTTTGAGTGTTCCACTCAGTCTCAATTATTATTGCTGAAACATTCAACAAGCTATAGTAACAACTAGTCTTAGGAGGTTCTGAGTACCCATTAATGGATCCAAAATGTACATATATAGAGTAGGCACACCCACACATAACGCTATCATGTCTTATTGGTCAAGTTTGATCCAGAACTTCATGTGATACCCACCTAAAGAAATCAATTTTTATGTTCAGCTTCTGTGCACTTGTCATAGGGTAGTGTAACTATAAACCAGCAATGTAAGTTGGTCATACAAGTGCTTCATGTACAATCTTCCATCATCAAGTAGGAGAGTCTTCATCTCATTATGGCAACTCAACAAGGAAATTATTAGCATCAAAGTATATTGCGCTACTTGTTCAGAATTAAAGTACTAGCATTAGGTTGTGTAGTGTGAAAAAAATGTAGTAAAACCCTCTTTTCATCCACCAAAGATGCTTCATTTAGTAGTTTGTGTCCCACATTTCAATTTCATCAATTTAATTCCTCAAAATATATAATTTTCCACGTTGTGAGACACTGAGACTGTTCATTCTCAGTCCCTTGGAATACTTTAATCTTGACAGCAATCAATTTAAATACCAACTTAGACAACCCGTCAACATTTATATTCAAAAGGAGTAACATTGGGACAATTTATATTTTCGCATGACCCAATTGATAAAGTTAAACTTTGGATGATTAATTTTGTTAATTAAAGCATCTTTGGAGGATGAAATATTATTTTACCTTTAAAAGTTTTAATGTGTTAATAATTTGGTTAAACGTTTTAGAAACAGTTTCAACTAATCCACTTTTTTTTCTTTTTTGGGTGAACAACGAATCCAGTTAAACTTGGAAGTTTTTTGGTGACTATGTCAAAGTAAATTCCCGCGATTTCGTTGATTGAGCTTACTATCAAATTATTTGAACGTATCTAATATCTGTTTGCATTAAGCACTTAAACATTTTGATTTTTATTTTTTTGGATGAGCTTAATAAAATAGCTATTAAAACCTATATAAGCTTTTGAAAACTTATTTTAAATTTAAACTATATAAAAATTAAGCGTTTGCAAAAGCTAACAACTTAGGCCGTAGTTGTCTTTATAATAATAGATAAACTTATGATAAGTCCTACTCAAAAATACTAATTTAAGTTGTTTTTAATTTAAAATGTAGAACAAATAAAAGCTTATGAATTATAATGCAATAAGAGTTTGCCTTCAATTTATAAAGAGAATCTTCAACTTTTTTTTTTTTTTTTTTACTTATTCACCGGAAGGTTACATTGACAAACTTTTTTTCTTACAAACTACATTAAGTCTGACCAGTCATACACTCTTGATTGAAGTCTGACCGGTTAGACATAGTGTAATTTGTAAACAAAAAATTTGTAAATATAACCTTCCCCTTATACATTTGCTTATATTGAAGGGATATTATTCTATCTACCTCTTTTTCTACCTATTTTTTCCTTCCATTCTCCAATATCATTAGATCAAAATCTCAACTATATTTATTATTTATCTCCCCTATTGAGATTCTGATCTAATGGTATTGGAGAGTGCTAGGTAGAGGTAAGAAGAAAAATAAGTAAATAGAATAACATATCCCTATATTTAATTGCAATTGTCATCCCACAATTTTAAAAAAGGTATCAAATTCATCCCATTGTATTAAATTGTGTAATTTATTTATTTATTTTTTTGTAAAAGTTAAATTATGCAATTTTATTCCTCTATGTTCTATTCTAGGGATAGAGATGTCTAGTCAGAGTTAGTTTATGTTAGATCTATGGCTCTCTCAGGTATCTATAACATATTTTTGAGTGTAAGCAAATCACTATACACAGTAAATTGAGTAAAGTAGCAACGTAGTCAAGATGTGATGTGAGTGCACAATAACAGCTAATAGAAAAAGTAAGTAATATACATGTAGATTTTATCCTTTTATTTATAGAATTTATAAACTTTGGACCTTTGGTGGATTTTTAGGAGTCCAATATTGAATTCATTGCTATCGCACTAGGATTAGTATTAATTAGGAAATATTTCCTTCCCTTAATTTCCTCTTAAGGATTATATCTCTTAAGCTTTCTAAAATATGGGCCTTGCTGATTAGCTCACATTCCTAAGGTAGACTACTCCACCTTAGTTCTAGAGCTTACGATTTAAGCCCAGCCCAAACATGTGAACCTGAACCCAAATGTACTAATAATGAAAATCTCACTATATCATAAGAACACAAACATGTGAACCTGAACCCCAAAAGTATCGAATCACCTATTTTATCCCAATTTGCCTCCAACTTTACGCATTTCCACAAAGAACTATACTGGCTCCAGTTATATATATATATATATATATATATATATATATATATATATATATATATATATATATATACGGTTATATATATACAAATTAATTTTTGCCAATTAATTTTTCTTTTCTTTTTAAATATAAATTATGGGACCCACATTCAACTTCTCTCTACTCTTTTTCTCTCCTACAATCCTACAACATAAGAAAAGTTAAACCCATATATATATACATATATATATATACATATATATATATATATGTATGTATATATATATATATATATATATATACATATATATATGTATATATATATATATATACATATATATATATATATAGGGTTTTATACGAATTATGTTGTAGGAAAAGTGATTGTGTAATGTTATAGAGATTCGTTTTGCGTGCCAAAATTTTTATTTTTTTTGCTGCGAGCCCCACAAAATATTGTGAGTATACGAACAACATGATAAATGATAAATAAACCCATATATATATAAGGGATCCTACCAAAATTTTATATATATATATCACCATTAGATTAACATTTTCTCTCTCTTCAAAAACTTTTTAACATTCTCTCTCTTTGAAAACTTTTTAATACTTTCTCTCTTTGATCCAATGATATGTGATGGATAGTAAATTAATAGTAAGAATTTTTGGTAGTTAGAATATCATCACTCATATATCTCTTGACTCCAATGTAATACTACAAATCTTATTATTCATCCCGGCCATTGATTTCTATCCATCTAATAATTATTATTTATTTGAAACTAATATTTAATAAATTGATATAACTCAATAAATTATAAATTTAAAGAAACATTATTGGCATTACGAGCATTTCCACATGGAGTTGCAAATACATTATAAATTTAAAACAATCCTAACCATCCATAGGACGGTACATCTTGAGCAAACACAAAAGATAATATAAACAAAATTGCCAAAGGTTAATGTATCTTCCTTATAAGGACACCGGAAAGGAATTATCAGAGCCGCTTGAGATGCTGGGTTTCGGAACTGTAGTTCTCTTCAATATGCCGGGTGAGAAGTGAGATTCCATAATGTGAGGCACTAGAGGCAGCATAATAGGATGTGACAGTGAGTTGAGCGAACTTTGGAAGCACATAACCTGTAAATTAACATGTATCCACATTATTAATGGCGATGGGTATTTAAAGCTTAAGAGTATCATCAATACAATAAAACTACAAGACTTTTAACACCTCTAAGTGATGTTTGCTTACAGAAACTATATGACAAAACACAGGTCAAGTAACATATTTTGATGTGAACATCAGTTCAACCTATGCAATATCAATAACTGAGTCTGGAATTTCATAGACCCAATTCCAAATTACTACATGTTAATAGCAGAGTAGTCAAATGCACCAAAAAATGGTGCTATAGCTGCGTAGATTGCATCAACAAAGTTATGTTAAGTAGCTTATCCATCCTTTCAAATAGAACAATTTTAGGGTTTTAAGGAGCTTCTCCATGCTCTCCAAACAGAGCACCCTCTGTTCTGCATTGCACAAACCCATTGGACACAGAACCAAGAAGATATCACAGCCTTCTATCTTCACAAATGCGGCAGTATTCTGCACCTGTTTCCCAGCTCTATTTCATCCTCAGCAATCCTCTATTTCCCACTTTCTTAGCCTGTTTCAGACTTTATCCGGCAAAGCTCATTCCTGTTTTGCAGTTTTTCCAGCCATCGGTAACCATGTCGTCAACAATGTTATTGAAGTATTGTTTCAATTCTGCCTTATAATAATAATTATGTATCTTTGAAGATATAAATTTAAAGTATTAATGATGAATATCTCAAGTTTTGAGTGGTGTTTGAATTTTGAGCATTTAGATTTGTATTATAAATTATGAGAAGGGATATTCTCACTACCAAAATTTTTCTCTACCAACTTACTACCTATCTAATCATCATTAGATTAACATGTTCTCTCTCTTCAAAAACTTTTTAACATTCTCTCTCTTTGATCCAATGGTGATGTGATGGGTAGTAAGTTAGTAGTAAGAATTTTTCGTAGTTAGAATATCCTCACTCATAAATTATTTACATGGTCCCCTCTATCTCTAATGTAGCAGCTGCTATATGACCTACAGCAGTTTTCGGGTTGGCTGCTCGGCGTAACTGGGATTAACTACTATGGCTAATAGAAAAGCTCATCAAACCTAGTAAATAAGGGAAATAAGCTCAGTCAATTGTAGAAACCCTGTGGTAGTCAGAAACCTAAAGAAATAATGAAACAAGACCAAGAACTCAATGCAGTCAAAAAAACCCAATGAACCTATACAGGTTCAAATTGACAGGTGAAACTCGGACAAAGATTTGAGCCTAAACCAGCAGGAACAGAATTAAAATTAAAATATTGTAACGGCCAAAAGTTAAATAACTGAAGGCTTCTATAAGAAATTGATATTTTAAAAGGGACTTTGGCACCTCCAATGTTAAGATTCTAGTTCTGTACTGGTCCACTGATGGGCCTCCCAAACCATATGGTAAAGTCTACACCCGCAAGGCCCAAAAAGGAAGAGCTGAAGACAAAAAGGATTCAGTTAGAGGAGGGAACACGTGGCAGGCTATCAATGGAGAGGGAGAAATTGGAGAGAGAGACTGTGAAGGCAGAGGGGATATTAGGCAGTTAGGGAATATCGGGACGGGTGTGAAGAATATTGAGGAGAAGTGGAGGTGGTGAGAGAGTGACTGCAAGGTGTAGTCCTCTGTGTGTTCTTCTCCAATCGGGTATCCATGGGGAGGAGTTAGTCATTATAGTGGAGTCTTTCAATTCTTGTTATTTACATTTACTATATCGAGTTGTATCACTGATGAAGTGTATGACCATTATCAATAAAATCGTTTTCTGCATTGTGATTATTGTTTGGTTCTTTAATTACTGCAATTAATTCTCTTGGAAATACTTGTTGCCAACATTTGGTATCAAAGCACTTTCTTGGGAAACTTGAATGGTGCTGACGAGAAACATAGATAACAGAATAGAAATGTTGGAGGCTAGAGTAGGAGGAACTGAGGAGGGAGTCCAGAGAATTGAAGCAAACCTGGTAGAGGTCATGAGGACTCCCCAGGAGCTTACACAAGTGACAAGGCATGGAGGAACAAACAATGGAGGAACGAGTAATCACGGAGAGACCCCTGATGCAAATTCACGAGTAATGAGAAACAAAGAGAGGATGAAAAGAGTAGAAGTCCCCTATTTCTCCGGTGAGGTTCCGTATGGTTGGATCTTTCGTGCTGAACGATACTTTCGAGTCGGCCATATTCCACCAGAAGAGCAATTGGAGACGGTGTCGATTTGCTTAGAAGGCGAGGCCTCAGCTGGTTCCAGTCGTGGGAACCCCGTAATCCATTGGTGGATTGGGTATCGTTTCGTACTGCAATATTGCAACGCTTCCATGCTTCCCCATCAAGGAATCCTTATAAAGCGCTAATGGAGCTGAAACAGGGAGGAATGGTGGCTGAATTCCGGAAGCAGTTTGAAGTCCTATCTGCTCCGTTGGGACATGCGGATGAGGAGCTGATGCAAGCTGCGTTTCTTACAAGGTTGAAACCAGAGATCAGAGCTGAAATCCGTTTGCATTCTCCAAGAGATATTGGGCATATGATGATCCTTGCGCAGAGGGTGGAGGAGCGCGAGTCGGTGCTGGGAAGAAGAGAGGGAAGAGTGGGCCAGACTGGATTTGGGCCATCGTCCAACCATTCTAGGCCCGCGTTGGGAATTAAGAACGGAGGCTCTAATGCTAATAGATGGGGATCAAATGGGCCAACAGCTACGGCCCAACAAGTCCATATTAGTAATATGCAGGGTTCCTCAGCCGCTAGTAACACGCACGCGAACCCTAATCAAATTGGGGGCACGAATGGAGAGCATGGAGGGTCTTCACCGTCAAGAGGAAGCGCAACGGACACCCACCGTGGGAATAACTTCCAACGACTGTCACCGGAGGAGGTCTGGGATCACCGACGAAAGAATCTCTGCTTTCGTTGTGGGGGACCATTTGGACCAGGTCATGTGTGTCCATATCCACAGTTGCGCGTGATGTTGGTGTGCGACGGCGAAGAGGTGACAAAGGGGGAGCTGAATCAGGAAGAGGGAAGGGTGGAACAGATTGAAACTCTTTAACTCAGCATGCAAAGCGTGGTAGGGATTACCTCTAATCGCTCCTTGAAGTTGTGGGGGGGGAGGTTCAAGGCCGCAAAGTGGTGGTGCTCATAGACACGGGGGCGTCTCATAATTTCATTGGTGAGCACGTGGTGGACGCTATGAAGTAACCTACTATTGAATCGAAGTCATCTCAGGTAGCAGTTGGAGATGGTCACAAGGTGCCAAGCAGAGGAATTTGTAGGGTGTAACTCTCGTCCTGCCGAACGTATCCATTACCCAAGACTTCTACATCTTTTGCCTCCATGGAGTTGACTTGGTACTGGGGTACTCGTGGTTAGAAGAGTTGGGGGACATTCAAGCAGACTTTCGTACTCTGGTGCTTCGGATTCCTTGGCAAGGAAAGATGGTGACCTTGAAGGGAGATCTGAATTGTCTTGTAGTCAAGTGTCCTGCAAGAGCATGACGCGCACGTGGGGAAAGGAAGCATAGGGGTATTATATCGAGTTGGGTTATTGTGTCATGGAGTTATTTGAGTCACTGAAGGAAAACCCACTCATATCTGAATTAATCCTACAATATGAAGATATATTCCAACCCCCTTCCACTTTGCCACCTCCAAGGGAATGTGACCACAAGATATTGTTGAAACAAGGGGCAGATATCCCAACTATTCGTCCATACCGTTATCCTCACTATCAGAAAGAAGAAATAGAGGTTTGTCAAGGAGATGATGGTGACCAGAATGATAAGACCTAGCTACAGCCCGTATTCTAGTCCTCTGATTTTGGTATTAAAAAAAGGCGGTAGCTAGCGATTATGTGTGGACTACAAAGCTCTAATAAGGTAACCATTCCTGATAAATTTCCTCTTCCAATTATTGATGAACTCTTAAATGAGTTAAATGGTGTTGGGCTGTTTTCAAAATTAGACTTAAAATTAGGATATAATCAAATCCGTATGAGGGTTGATGATATTGAAAAGACTGCGTTTCGGACACACGAGGGACATTACGAGTATCTTGTAATGCCTTTCGGATTGAGAAATGCCCCTTCTACCTTCCAATCCTTAATGATATCTAAGGAAATTTGTGTTAGTTTTTTTTTATGATATCCTAGTATATAGCAACAATATGGATCAGCATTGTGAACACTTGAAGGTGGTACTGGAGGTTCTTTGTCAAAATTAGTTTTTTGCTAATTTTAAAAAGTGCACATTTGCGCAAGGTGAACTGGAATATTTGGGCCACCTGATCTCTCAAGATGGGGCGAAAGCGGATCCACAGAAACTTGAGGCAGTTCAATCATGGCCTATCCCAAAAAATCTGAAGAGTCTTAGAGGATTTCTGGGGCTGACGGGGTACTATAAGCGTTTTGTGAAGCAGTATGGCCAGCTTGCACGGCCATTGACACAACTTTTAAAAAAGGACAGCTTCTTGTGGAATGAGGAGGCCTAACTTTCATGACACCTTCATTCTGGAGACCAATGCTTCAGGCTTGGGTATGGGGGTTGTGATGATGCAGGAGGGGCGTCCCATTGCTTTTCTAAGCAAGGCATTTTCTGACAAAGACAAAACTCTTTCAGTATACGAGCGGGAACTGAAGGCAATAGTATTGTTGTCCACAAGTGGCGTCATTACTTATTGGGACGCCATTTTGTGATTAAAACTGACCAGAGGAGTCTTATATACTTAATGGAGCAGCGTTTAATGATGGAGGGACAGCAAAAATGGGTGGCTAAATTGATGGGGTGTGATTTTGAGATTCAGTACAAACCGGGAGTTGAAGCTACGGCTGCGGATGCCCTATCAAGGGTCATGGATTGTAAAGCATTGACTTTGGTCAATAGTCTAGACCTGCAAAAATTATCTGATGAGGTGTTAGCTGATCCCACCACACATAAAATTTTCACTGAGATGTTGATGGATGCAAATTCCCACCCGGGTTATCAAGTGGTTTAAACAGAGGCTGGTTCTTCCTAGAAAGTCGCCACAAATCGCTACAATTCTGCAAGAATTCCATTCTTCACCTTGGGGAGGGCATTCAGGTGAGTTGCGGACCTTTAAAAAGGTTGCTGCTGTTTTTTATTGGGAAGGGATACACAAAGACATTACAGCATTTGTTAGAGCTTGTGGCGTTTGCCAACAACAAAAATATGACAACTTGAAACCGGCGGGTTTACTTCAGCCGTTACCTATTCCTCAACAAGTGTGGGAAGATGTGTCGTTGGATTTTATTGGGGGATTACCAAAATCTATGGGAGTGGATACAATACTTGTGGTTGTGGACAAACTCACCAAATACGCCCATTTTATGACATTGACTCACCCTTTTGAAGCATCGGATGTAGCTGTTGTTTTCTTGAAAGAAATAATTCGCTTGCATGGCATTCCGAAGTCAATTATTTCTGATAGAGACCGGATCTTTATGAGTGAGTTTTGGGGGAAGTTGTTCAAGGTAACGGGCACCAAGTTAAGATTCAGCTCCACCTACCATCCCCAAACGGAGGTTGTCAACCGAACTTTAGAGACTTATCTGCGTTGTTTTGCTACGGGACACCCACGTGGGTGGGCCAGATGACTCCCTTGGGCTGAATTTTGGTTTAACACGTCTTATAATAGGTCCATTTAGATGACTCCATTTCATGCTGTATATGGACGTGATCCTCCCACCATTATTTCTTTTCAACCTAGCAGTACATCAGTAGCAGCAGTGGATGCATGGCTGGCTGCCCGTGATGCCATTCTGTTGGAATTGAAACAAAATTTGTGTCATGCACAGCACCGAATGAAGATGCAGGTTGACAAAAAACGCAGAGAGGAAGCATTTGCAGTGGGTGACAAGGTTTTTTAAAAAATCCAGCCTTATAAATTGAAGTCTTTAGCAAGGAGGGTTAATCAAAAATTAAGCCCACGTTTCTATGGGCCATTTATGGTCAAGGAGAAAATAAAACCAGTTGCCTATAGGTTGGAGCTTCCTTCATATTCTAAGGTTCATGAAGTCTTCCATGTTTCCCAATTAAAGAGAGTTGTTCATCCTTCTACTCCGGTATTGGATTTACCTCGCTGTTTGTCAGATTCATTAGAGCTTCAGGTTCATCCTGCTGTGGTTCTCCAAGCTCGGGCGTCTGTTAAATGGACAAGTGGAAATTCTAGTCAAATGGGAGGAGTGAGCAGATTGTGACTGCCCTTGGGAGAATTTGCAGGATTTTAAGACTCAATTTCCTTTTTTTTCACCTTGAGGACAAGGTGAATTTTGAAGAGGGGGTATTGATGGGCCTCCCAAATCATATGGTAAAGTCTACACCCGCAAGGCCCAAAAAGGAAGAGCTGAAGACAAAAAGGATTCAGTTAGAGGAGGGGACACGTGGCAGGCTATCAATGGAGAGGGAGAATTGGAGAGAGAAAGACTGTGAAGGCAGAGGGGATATTAGGCAGTTAGGGAATATGGGGACGGGTGTGAAGAATATTTAGGAGTAGTGGAGGTGGTGAGAGAGTGACTGCAAGGTGTAGTCCTCTGCGTGTTCTTCTCCAATCGGGTATCCATGGGGAGGAGTTAGTCATTATAGTGGAGTCTTTCAATTCTTGTTATTTACGTTTACTGTATCGAGTTGTATCACTGATGAAGTGTATGACCATTATCAATAAAATCGTTTTCTGCATTGTGATTATTGTTTGGTTCTTCAATTACTGCAATTAATTCTCTTGGAAATACTTGGTGCCAACATCCACCAGAACGCTGAAGTCTTGTTCTACATCCATCCATTTTTATCTCTCTCTCCCTCTCTCACACACACACACACACGTTATACTATGGTGTCCCTACATCCGTCATCCCTCTTATATATCTTGACTCCATTTTCCCTCCCTCACTTCTCTAATCTTCCCCTCCCTACATCTGTCATCCCTCTTATATATCTTGACTCCATTTTCCCTCCCTCACTTCTCTAAACTCCCCTTTTACCCATTCTTTATCACCTTTTATATTCTCTTTTCTTTCCACCCCTCCATGTTACACATGTCCTCATCCCATTCTTCCTAATCTGCACTAAAGGTGAAGCCTATGGCGGTTTCACTGCGACCTAACAGTGAATAGGAAACAATGATGAAGTAAGGAAAAACAATCTGATTTTAAGTCGTTGGGAGGGGAGGGGAGGGGAGGGGAGAAGAGCCAGGTGCGGATTTGAGGCCATGGCTGTTGTAGTGGGGATGGCTGAACAGTGGTGATATGGATCCTAGTGGTGGCATGTGATCTATTCGAGGTGTTGCATGGTCTGTGGCTCAGTGCCAAAAATTCAAACCAGCCGTTTAATGCAAACCAGCTCTGGTTCAAGCAGATCACCTGTTTTGGGTTTATAAAACACTGTTTAGATATTTTAAAAGAATAACTATTTATGAGGAATGCTCCCTTTTCAGGCAGACAAGGCAGTTCTACTCCTTTTAGATGGGGTGTTTTGCATTCAATTCCAATTATCCTATGAGATGCAAATTGTAACTTAAAAAACCAATCAAGACAACAATTATTCAATCATTTAAGTGTCAATGACTACATATATTCTGAAAATTTAAGCTATTAGAGAGAAGCTCATGAATGGTTTGATATCTCTCTAATGAGATCAAAGTTTATCTTAAGAACACAAGTTAATGGCCATTAACAAGGCTGAGTGTGTGGGAAATTGTAGGAAAAGGAGGAGTATGAAGTATAAAAAATCGGCTGTGGGCACTATTCAAACTCAAATGCCCTAATGTAAACCTAATACAAAAGTTACCTCCAAATGCAGCACTTGCTCCAGAATATATCAACAATGGAGGGAACTGTGACCAAATAAGAAAATAAGTAGGTAAGTAATTGTAATTTGCAAAGGGAACTCAAGAGTCAATTAAGGTCTACGTACCCCAACTACAAAAGGCAGCCACTTCGGTCCCTTAAGAAGATTTTGAAGATATGGTATCCCTACAATAAAAGATTAATGAACAATTCCTTCAACAAAAAGGCTATATTATAAAATCGCTTTTTTCAAAGCTAAAACAAACGCACCCTATATCAAATTGAAACTAAAGGGGTATATCATAAAGTAGAAACTGAAGTTACCTGTGTTCAAACTATGAACTGCACTAAGCATGCCACCAATCCCTGAGCCAGCCTATTCAATGGGAAACACAAGAAAACATAAGCAATAAGAACACTCACACAATAAGAATATCGGTAGAATCTCAGTTCAAAAACACAAAACCTACGAATCAAAACCGTTACAACATTATGAACACTCTTGTTATGCTAAACGCAAATCAAAACCAATCGCGAAACGAATATCCAACATTTATATATTCTAATCACAGGTAAGAGGAAAGGAACTCACGACGGCAGTGGTATCGTGCAAGACGGAAGTGATGGTCCACTCGCCTCTTTCCTGAACGCACACGATCACAAAAACACAGTAAATCTCATCAGTCAATTCATCGAACACCTCATTCGCAAAACACAAACACGTTATAAGAGAAAGAAGAAGAAGAAGAAGAGAAACTCACGGAATCAGGGTTGAGAAGGGAGAGACAGCGAGGGCATCGAGCGGAACCGAGGCCAGGGTTGATGGTTGGATCGCGGTCCAGAATTCCAGTCCTTAACTTCTCTTCATACACCTCTCTCGTACCCATTTTTTTGCCCGATTTAGAAACGGTGCTTTGGTAAGTGTTCAGAATAAGCAAAACGAGGTTTAGATATCTAAACAAAAAAAAAAATGGGAGGTTTAGAGGAGGGATCGTGATAAATGTAGTGAAGGCTGAAGTTGTGTGGGTAAACTCTCAAATATATATAACTCTCAAATATATTTATCGGAAAAATGTTTTTTTGTGTCATTTTTAATGAAATTATGTTATTTTTTAATTCCTCCATTTTCTTTTTAATATAAAAAGGTTATAAGTAATTATTTTTTTTAATATTATTAATAATTTATTGTAACGGTTATTTATTACAAATTAATAATTAATTAGTAAATATGACCCCATAAATTATAATCGTTAGATTGACGGAAATTAAAGGTTAAGATTTGGTAGTAAGAGGTAGTAAAAAAATAGGTAGTAAGTATAATTTATCCCATATATATTATAGTTTATTGCAAATTAATAATTAATTAATAAATATGACCCATAAATTATAATCGTTAGATTGACGGAAATCAAAGGTTAAGATTTGGTAGTAAGAGGTAGTAAAAAATAGATAGTAAGTATATATATATATATATATATATATATATATATATATATATATATATATATATAAGTTATACTTACTACCTATTTTTTTACTACCGAATCTTAACCTTTGATTTCCGTCAATCTAACGATTATAATTTATGGGTATATATATATATATATATATATATATATATATATATATATATATAAGTTATACTTACTATCTATTTTTTTACTACCGAATCTTAACCATATATATATATATATATATATATATATATATATATATGGATATTTTGACTTTAGAGTAAGACTTACAAGTCTTACTCTCAATCTCACCCATTGATTTCCGTTTATCTAACGATTATTTATACCAATTAATTAATTATATATATCATCCAGATCTTTTGACATTGGTGTTAAACTAAAAAACTTGATATCAAATCTTAATCGTTGATTTCTACCGATATAACGATTATAATTTATTGGAAATTAATAATTAATTAATAAATATGACCCACTAAATTATAATCGTTAGATTTATGAAACAAACAGTTAAGATCTTATGTCAAACTTTTTAATTTAACATCGGTGTGAAATGATAATTTGAATAATAATAAAAGCAAATATAAAAAATATATAAATATCACTTTTTATTTATTATTATATATTTTAAATATAATTTCATATTTCAATAATATTTATTTATTATATAAATAAATTATTATTCAAATCTTGAATTATTCAAATTGAATAATGATTTGGACTTTTTTTACATTTTTTATTATTTTTATATATTTAGTGTCTTTTATAATTAAGATTATAATTTAAATATTATTTTATATATATAAAACAAAAGTTTGTCTAATTAATCAAAAACAATAAGAAAAGAGGCTAAAGACTAAACCACCACCATATATATACCTTCATATACATGAAGGTGGCAAAATAGGCTCGGCTCAGTGGGCCGAGTTTTTCAACTCGCCAGACTGCCAAACTTGCCATCCTACCAGTCCGTCAACCCATTTTTTTACACTTAACCTAAATTTGTTATTTTTATTTTTTTTGATAAACACCTAACTTTATTATTTAATTATAAAAAAAATAGAAAGTTTATAGCATTTTCCAACGGTTTTTGAACTCTTGTTCTCAATGAACTAAAATTATTATAAAAGTTTTTAGAAAACTAAAATGTTATTGTTTCTAGGTTAATTCTAAGGGTAAAGTGTGTATCATTTTTTTTTTGATAACAAGTGTGTATCATTTTAGATGATGTAAAGTTGTGTCATTTTGAGAGAGAGAAAGAGACAGATAAAAGAGGTGAGAGTTGACAAAAAAATAAAGGTGTGGGTCCCATCTCTTTGTGAGAGTGAAACGATATAAGTTGTGTCATTTAAAAGGACAAACATTTTTCCCTAATTTTAATTATTCTTTGTCGGAACTTAACGTATGAAATAGGTGTAATTTAAAAATAAAGAAAATACGTAGTAAAGCGAAAAGTTATAATCTTAATTATTGATAAAAAAATTGACCATTAATATTGAGAAATGATGGTGCTACAATATCAAATTAATAGTAAATGAGAAAGTTATATATGAAAGAAAGTGCAACACCACCACAAACTGACGAAAACATTAAAATTATAATTAAAAAAAAAGAGAATAAAAAGAAAGAAAAAACTTTCAAAAAAAATAGACAGGCTAGCAGGGCCCACCACTTTCGCAGCCCACTATCAAAATTGGGACGGAACAGGATGGCTCGTTTGTAGGTGGGTAGATTGAAAGTAAACTGGCCTTTGAAGGCCGATGCATGTAAGGTGTAAAAACAAAATTTTTACTGCGGAACATACATGCACACATAGGTTCATGCTTTAAGACAGCGTGATGTTACCTTATTTTTGGCCTGATCAGTCAGGAAGATCAGATGTCAGGCTTGAGGGGTTCAAACTCTCTAATGGTGATCCACACCACCGTTCGTCAATGATGCAAGAACCCCTTCTTGAAAACCACCAGATGAACACCACAATGAGGCTTGCTATGCGCACAAGTGCTGAAGGTGGAGGCTAGGTATTCTGTTTAGAAAGGTGTAGTGAACTACCCTACAGAATGGTGCATCAGATGAAGGAGAGTTGGCTAGGTTTTCTTAACAAAACCCTAAGGTGAGGAACCAGTATATATGCGCACACCTTGATAAGAGGAGGAGAGAATTAATTCATTCAAAATGAATAACCAACTTTCAAACTTATTTGAAACTTGCGCATGGAACAAGGGAGGATAAGGTGGAGCTGTTGCAAAACCAATTTTGCCAACAACCTCCAATCTTATACTCATGAAATTAAGTTCAAAATAATTTAAACTTAAATTCATAAACTATCATATAGTATACTTTTCATGCGCATAATTCAGCCCTATAAGGGGTCCAAATATATTGAATAGTTGCATTCAAAATTTGAATCAACTAACCCACTGATTCCCTCAACCACCAAATCTGAATGGAGCTTTGTTTTAAGTGATAAGATGACATCCTTATCACTCAAATTTGCGCACCAAACAGCCCAAGGATGTGCTCCAAAGATGCTTCTTGATCCAAGGAATATGCTCCAATAAGATCCTGTCTTATCCTTTTGTTATGCAACAACTTTTCAAAGCCAATTCAAGTTCGAATTCAAACACTTGAATTCAAATGTTCAAACATTCAAATTCAAAATTTCAAAATTTCAAAATTCAAAATTCAAATTTCAAATTTCAAATTCAAAATTCAAATTTCAAAATTCAAATTCCAAATTCAAATTGCAAAATTCAAATTCCAAATTCAAATTTCAAATTTAAAATTCGAAATTCAAATATTTGATTATTAATTTAACTAATTAAATTAATTAGTAATGGCTTGGACTATCCAAGCCCATTACTAAGCTCCATGCACTACCCACCTATTTAGGTGGGCTTCCAAACAGCTTCTTGGGTTAACAACCATTATTAGGCCCAATACCTTTAAAGCTAGTCCATCATGACTACAAGGTGTTAGTGTGTGACCCATTAGGTCCAACTTAGCTTCTGACATAACTGGGCTTGGGCCCAACAAGCACACAACCCAATTAATGACAACACAGAGCACTAGCAATGCTTTGTTGCCCCAGAACTAGTCAGATTAATGACTTGATCATCCTATTGCACATATTTGGTTACCGTATGTATTTCCCTTCGTCTCGGTTATCTTCCCATTAACCTAGGGTAAGGAAATGTATCAACCCCTGCGGTTTAGGGTAAGCTTTATTCGAAATAGGGAATCTTCAATTTACTGACTCTAAAGGCAGATCATCTCATGATCTCTTTTACTATGCATAGATTCCTGAGTCCCTATAAATGTCATCCTGATTTCTCCGGTTTACAGATAACCTAATCTCTCACAGAGATTTGATGAATTCCTTCAGCTTATTACCCTAGCCCTGTGCCCTTTAAGGACACACCCAACAGTATACCTATGAGTCTCCATGTTTCAGGCAGACGAGGCATACAATCAAAACATGCCTTCAAGAACACAGTCTAGGTAATAACTTCTGGCCTAAGGAAAGACATACCCAAACATAAAGAGATTACTCTAATGACACTATCTGTGAGATTTCCTCATAGAGTCTCTTTTTGGGTCTGTTCAGTGCGAGCTATACTCTTATAGGTCCACCCACGACTTTAGCTAAGATATCTCCATATCTGCAGCTCATGAGGTCTTTACCTTGTATCCATATACAAGTAGATAAGTCTTACTCGAGATCACTGATCCCCAAACTCAGTGTCTCTAGACTAGGAACATATAATTAGGAATATACATGCAATATCCTTGAATCCTCATGATCGTGATCTTATCACAGATACTCAAGAGATACATGTTCTATTCCAAGGGGTTTATCCAGTTTGTTCATATAATATTAACAGTAATATCGAGACGCAATATGAAACTGAATAAATAGTGCTTTCATTTATTTGCGACAAACAAAGTGCTACATCTAGTGTCCTTTATTTAATCAAAAGATTATCTCTAGGACACCCATATGCTAACATAGATTGCAAGACAGGCGGCCAGTTTTGTCACCTCTTGATACAATAAAGTTAAACACTAATTAGTGTCTCACACAACAATATTTTATTATTATTATTGTGTAGTTAATAAAAAATTATTCAAATAACATAACAGCCCATAAAACATAAAAATACAGAATTTAAATAAATTAATAAAATCGCTTACAAATAAATTAATAAAATCGCTTACAAATAAATTAATAAAATCTAATGAAAATTAACCTATTCGTTATATTTTTTCCCTTTTTTATTTTATTTTGTTTTTTATTGTAGAGGGAGGATATTCTTACTACCAAAATTTTCTATTACTAACTTACTACCTATCTAATCACCATTGAATCAAAGAGAGAATGTTAAAAAGTTTTTGAAAAAAGAGAAAATATTGATCCAATGGTGATTAGATAGGTAGTAAGTTAGTAGTAGAAAATTTTGGTAGTAATAATATCCCTCCTCTTTATTATAAGTCATACAAAAACGGTCTCCCTAAACCATGAACTCTTTTTGTTTGTCGTATATAAAGCCACCAGCTACATGATGAGTTGAGACAGTGTGTGTTCTTTAAGCAGAGTGAGCCAGTTCTTTTATTTTTTGAGTGATTCAAGGATGTTTTATGTCGTTGAAAGAGATGAGGCATGTTTCCCCGCGGTGTGCTATGACAGAGAGAGGGAGATGAGCAAGGAATAATAGTGGTGAGCCCCTACCTGACATTCGATAGGCTCATCTCTATATTGAGCTATGAAGCACCGATAAGGCGTTTTCGATACATTTTCATTGATACAGGATGTGGATTACCATACAATACGTGTCCGATACGTTTTCGATACGCGTATCCGATATGTTGAAAAAAATATTTAAAAAGTATCGATGCTTCATATTATTGAGCTTTACCATTGGGAGACCACCACGGGCTATTTTGACATCTCAATCTTGGCCCATGATCGCTGCCGGAGCTACTTCTACGTGGAGCGGTCAAAGAAAAGGAAGATCGGGAATGTGTGCAGAGAGTGTTTCACGGTGAAGCTATATTTGTGCGTCCACAATGAGGAGATCATTGGGTTCAAGTCGACGGCGAGGAGTTCCCCTGATTTATGTGGCGGTGATTTCATCTCTCGATGAAGCAGAAAAAGAAAGCAAAGAAAACAAAGGTACCCATATGGTATAAGTGTTGGGTTTTGTTTTGTTTTGTTTTGAGGACATTTTTTTGATTTGATATATTAATATTTGATAGGTGACAATGAGGAGTTTCTTTCATCTCTCGGTAAGGAAAAGTAAAAAGAAATCAAGGAAGAACAAAGAACCATTGGAGAGCTACAAGATCTTTCCCAATTCACCGAGAACCAAGATGGAATCCACAAAGGAAGGAAGGCGAAGAGGCTATATGAGCAATTGTTTTTGCAGAAGCATCTTAGACTATTACGATTTGGGATGCAAATGGATCATCATCGTGTGACTGATTTACCTCTTAACTAGGGTTGGCAAAAATGAGTCAACCCGTCGGGTTGGCTCGTAACCCGCCAAAAATGAGTCTGGTGGGGTTGGCAAAAATGAGCTGCCAACCTGACCTAAGTCAACTCGGAAAAAAATGAGCCAACCTGATATTTTAAAAAAATACAAAATATAATATACAAGAATAGACAAAATCCACACTTGTTGTCATCATATTTCTTCCTTCTCTAAACCTAAGTCCCTAATCTTCTCATATCCCTGTCATTTTTATATTGTTAGGCTATGGCTGACTCTGTTTGGTTCAAGTATTTTACCCACTTGGTAGTAAGTGGTTCTGATTGTTTCTTGATGTTGGTGCAAATTTGTTGTGAAGATAATTCATAACTAGAATATTTTGCTTTTATTTCTCATTTTGTAATCCTTTGTTTAAGTTGATGGAAGCCACATAGCTGGTGCATTAATATTACAGGTTCATTTAAATAAGCTAAAAATGAGCCAACCCGCGAGACAATTTGTTAGCCAACACGCGCACTATTTTTTCAAGCCAACCCACGAGCCATATTTTTTAGCCAACCCCAACCCGACTCGGGTTGGGTTGGGTTGAGTTTTCTGGCTCATTTTTTTTTCGAGCCAACCTTAACTCGACTCATTTTTTTCGGGTTACATGCGGGTTGGGCCGGGTTGACCCATTTTGCCAACCCTACTCTTGACGTGCAGAATCTCCCCATGTACAAATTCCTCTTCAAGAACTGCTCACCTCAGTGTCGCAGTACGAACAAACTCCTTGAGGCTGGACAGTGGCAGATCTCCAAACTATGTCTAAAGGAGAAAGCGAAAGTGTGTGGGCACTCTCTTGCTTTCAGAGCGATGACCTTACTTCAGCCTTTGCAACTATTAAGTGAAGATCTTAGAGGCTAATGACTATAAGTGTTGAATATATATGATTTCCAAGAAACCCTGGCCCTGAGCTGAACGGGCTCTAGGTTTCTTAGGCTCTTCTTACACACTAGGCCTTATTGAGCTTTATTGAAAAAGCAAAACCAAATAATCTCCCACTTGCTCTTGAGTACAAACTTGAGCTCAAAGCTCAAGTCCATGTATCCTACTAGTCGTCATCAATTTAAATTATTGTTTTTAAAAGGAAACAAGAATTTAAATTGTAATATAAGTAAATACTAATTATTATAATATAATATTATGTGTTTATCAAAACATATATATATATATAATATAATATAAAAAAAATTATAAATTAGGAATATGTGGTTAGTGAACCACCGCAAAACTACGTTCCTGGAACGGGACATGTTTCATTTTATTTGGATCATAGGAGAACATCAGACGTTCCCTCCATTTTTGGGAGTTGTATGGTTAAGTTTAACCACCCCAAAACTTTGCTCTTTGTCCATCGTCTGTTGCGAGAGCTGCAGCTGTTCTGGCGATACCCTTGCAGATGATTCCTACTGCGCCTGCAGTGGCACCTGTTGTGCCACCAGCCACGGGCCGTGTGTATACATTAGATCGGCAGCAGTCGGACTGAGCTCCGAACCTTGTGAGAGGTACTATTACAGTTAGTGGTTCTACTATTGATGTTTTGTTTGACTCCGGGGCTACGCATTCTTTTATTGCAGCCCCGATTGTTGTAGGGCTTGAGTTGCCCATGTCTGTGCTTTCTCCACCATTGCGGGTGACTACCGCCACCGGAGAAAAGTGTGATACCTCCACTATACATCGAGATGTCGTGTTTCATTGGGATGGCCGTGACTACTCGGTATATCTGATAGGATTACCGATGGCAAATTTGGAGATCATCCTTGGCATGGACTGGTTGTCCAGAAATTGTGTGATGATTGATTGTTGTGCGAAGCGTGTGGTGATGTCTCCGTGTGATTCCACAGCCAGTTCCTCGCCTTTTATATCATTACTGCAGGCTAGGAGAGCCTTGAGAACAGGGGCATTTAGTTATATCATGTTGGGACAAGAGGGAATTCCTCGAGGTGTTTCCTGAGTTTCCTCCACAGCGGGAGATAGAGTTATGCATTGATTTGTTGCCTGGTGTGGGGCCTATTCCATTAGCTCCATACCAGATGTCTCCACCTGAGCTAGCAGAGCTGAAGAAGCACATTTAGGATCTTTCGACGAAAAACCTCATCCGACCGAGCGTGTCTCCATGGGGAGCACCGGTCATTTTTGTGAAAAAGAAAGATGGGACTATGCGATTATGCACCGACTACAGACAGTTAAACAAGGTGACAATCAAGAACAAATATCCCCTCCCTCGTATTGATGATCTGTTGGATCAACTTAGGGGAGCTTACGTGTTTTCTAAGATTGATCTCCGGTCCGGATACCATCAGATTCGGGACAAGTCGGAGGATGTCCCAAAGACCGCGTTTCGTTCGAGATACGATTATTACGAGTATTTGGTGATCCCGTTTGGACTCACCAATGCACCCACAGTGTTCATAGATTACATGAATCGTATTTTTCAGCCGTACTTGGACCACTTTGTGATCGTCTTCATTGACGATATCCTGATATACTCCAAGACGGAGAAGGAGCACGCAGAGCACTTGAGGATTATGTTGCAAGTGTTGAAAGAGAAATTTTTTTATGCAAAGCCTTCAAAGTGTGAGTTTTGGCTCAAGTCCGTGAAGTTTTTGGGGCATGTGATTTCTGCAGAGGGAGTTGCAGTGGATCCCAACAAGATTGAGGCCGTGCTGGATTGGGAGAGGCCCAAGACGGTTACCGAGGTTAGGAGTTTCTTGGGTTTGGCTGGGTACTACAGGAGGTTCATTGAGGGATTCTCCAAGATGGTGATGCTATTGACTCGTCTTACCCGGAAGGAGACTCCATTTGTGTGGACTCACGAGTGTGAGGAGTGTTTCTAGGAGTTGAAGGAAAGGTTGACCACTGCACCTGTGTTGATCCTTCCTGATCGTGTGAAACAGTTTGAGTTATATTGTGATGCCTCTGGAAAAGGGGCTGGGCTGTGTATTGATGCAGACTGGCAGAGTTGTAGCTTATGCTTCAAGGCAGTTGAAGCCTCATGAGGAGAACTACCCGACTCATGACTTGGAGTTGGCGGGAATTGTTTTTGCTTTCAAGATTTAGAGGCATTACCTTTATGGCATGAAGTTTTCCGTGTTCAGTGATCACAAGAGTTTGAAATATCTATTTGATTAGAAGGAGCTGAACATGAGACAAAGGAGATGGATGGAGTTCCTGAAGCACTACGACTTTGAGTTAAGGTACCATTCTGGCAAGGCCAATGTGGTAGCTGATGCTTTGAGTCGAAAATCCGTGAGCCTATCCAATTTGATGATAAGTAACTTTGATGTGATCGAGAAGTTTCGAGATTTGACAGTGACCTCTTTGTTTGGGGTGCACTTCTCAGGACGGAAACAACAACTGTGATAAATGAACTGATGGAAAAGATTAAAGAGACGCAAGTGCATAGAGAGTGCCTTGACTATGTGAAGAATCAGGATAGTGTGTCCTAGAATGAGGATGGACTTTTGATGTTCCAGAAGAGGATTGTGATTCCTCAAGGGCCATTGACTGAGGAGGTGATGGCAGAGGCTCATAAGGGCCAATTTACTATCCACCCTGGTGCGACAAAGATGTATCAGGACTTGAAGAGGGATTTCTGGTGGTCGGGCATGAAGAAAGACATAGTTGTTTATGTGTCCAAATGTTTGATATTCCAGAAGGTGAAGATTGAACACCAGAAGCCTTCTGGTAAGCTTCAACTCTTGAGATTTCGCAATGGAAATGAGAGAGCATTTCCTTGGACTTCGTAGTTGGATTGCCTAAGACTCAGGCTGGTTGTGACTCTATCCGGGTCATTGTGGACAGATTGACCAAGTCTGCCGATTTTTTCGGTAAAGGTGAGCTTCACTACTGAGCAGTTGGCCAGACTATATGTCTGCGAGATCGTGAGGCTTCACGGGGTGCCCGAGAGTATTATCAGTGATAGCCGAAGTTCACATCTCGGTTCTGGGAGGCGCTGCAGGGAGCTTTTGGCACTCAGTTGAGATTGAATACAACCTATCATCCTCAGACTGATGGACAAACTAAGCAGACTATCTAGACACTGGAGGACATGTTGAGAGCTTGCACGTTGGAGTAGGGTTCAGCATGGGATAGGTACCTGCTATTGGTTGAGTTTTCGTACAACAACAGTTTTCATGCTAGCCTGGGCATTGCGCCCTACGAGGCACTGTATGGTAGAAGGTGTCGGACTCCTACCTGTTGGTCTGAGGTTGGAGACAAGGAGTTATTTGGCTTGGACTTTGTCCAAGATACCATCCAGCAGATTCAGATGATCAGAGAGAAGCTGAAACATGCGCAGAATCGCCAGAAGAGTTACTCTGATGTCAAGCATCGTCCACTGGGGTTCAGTGAGGGTGAACACGTGTTTGTGAGACTTTCACCCGTCACCGGTGTTGGTCGGGCTCTCGAGTGAGGAAGCTTAGCCCTAGATTCATTGGGCCATACAAGATTCTTGGTAGGGTAGGGCCTGTTGCCTACCGACTTGCCTTGCCTACGAACTTGGCCAATATCCACGCCATGTTTGACGTGTCTCAGCTTCGGAGGTATATTGCGGATCCTTCACACGTGGTGCAACCTAATGATGTAGAGGTTCGGGAGAACCTAAAGACTCCCGTCGGACCACTCAAAATTCTTGATCGTGGCGATAAGAAGCTGAAGAGCAAGATCATTCCGATGATCGAAGTGCAATGGACTGGAACAACTCCTGAGGAGTGTACTTGGGAGCGAGCGGACGAGCTTCTTCGGCAATACCCCGAGTTTCGAGACAAGTATGTTTCTGATTTTGCGGACAAAATCCTTAAAAGGTAGGGTGAATGTAAGAACCCGTACCGTTAAATTAGGGATTTAATTAATTTAAATGCGAATTTAAGAAATAATTCCATAATTGACACTAATAATTATGAGAAGGTTTAAATAATTATAGTAAGTGATTAATATGCTGAAAGTCGCTTTTCTGACGAAAAGTGCAGATACCAGTTCTGCCTCACGGTATAAGTGCGTACTGATGAAGTATCCTGGAAAATTATAGTAAGTATGGAAATGTTCCTATAATAATATTTAGGACTAGGGTATCAAATTTCAGGTCAAAATAATGAGACCTGGTGTCAGAACTGATACTGCCTACGTAAAAGTGCGTTCCGGCAAAGTGCTGCGAAAAATAAAATAAAAATATGACAAATCCTAGAAAAATGGCTAGGTTCAGAATTCAAAGTTTGAGATTAAAATACTAAGTGTAGCTATTAGTGCTAATAATGTGTGTTAAATTACTATAAATACTTATTTTTGCACAAAACCCTAGGCATAATTTGTTACTACGTGAACCGTGGTGGCTGATCAGTTTGTGCACTATTCCAGTGCCTTCCTCCCTTCCCCTTGAGAGCCAAAGTGAGCACCTTTGGTCATTGTTCTTTCTCTAAATCAACATACATATCTTGGTGTGAGCACCTCGAGTGGGTGAAAGGCCTTGGTTTCAAGTTTTGGCCACTCTTTTGGGCAAGTCTAGGGGCTGAGTTGTTGAGTCTTGTGGAGGGAACCATGTTCTTGTCATTGGTGGCTTCAAGAAGCCATTTTTAAGTGTAAAAGAGCCAACTTGTGGTGCATTTTCGTGGCTCTTGAAAGTTAGAATTGTGGAGCTGTGTTGGGAGCTCCAAGTCACTTTTTTTTTTGAGTTTGAGACACTTGAGGTATACCATGATCACCTATTCGGTATTTTCATGATTTGAGCTTGTTTAATCCATTAAAAAGGAAAACTTTGATCAATTGTGATAAGGACTGGTAATCTTTGTCTAAAATATGTTAATGAACATTTGTTTACGGAGTCATTGGACTCCAAATCGCTTTGGACACTTAAAAATAGGATTATGCAGTGAACAACTCGAGTTTTTGCATTCTGTCTGATAAGTATTCAAATACTTTTCGTGTAGTATTCGAATACTTTTTGTGTAGTATTTGAATACTTATCAAGGGGTAATCGAATACTCATTAAAGGAGTATTGGGATACTCTTTTGGGAAGAAAAGTATTCGGATACCTTAGAAGAGATATTCAAATATTGAGTAGTATGCGGATACTGTAGGAAATGTATTCGAATACCTTGTGGTATTCAAATACCTTAGTGAAAGTATTCAGATACTTTCTGGAGACAAGGAGTATTCAAACACTCATCGAGGAGTATTCGAATACCTCCTGCAGAATTTGCATGAAATCACTTAAAACAAGTTGGGAAGACTTAATCACTTAATGGAATCTTGGCTATGAATATCGATGATTATTTATTGTATAAACAGACTGTGATTGTATTGTTTGGTGACCTTGAGCTAGTGTGGACTCTTGGTTGGGACGGTTAGCTTGCGAGGTAAGCTTTCGTGTCCTCGGTTTTACCCATGTCTGGTTCCACCATACCGCATGTGGGGATGGTTTATGTGCATGATGTTGTTTTATGAAATATGATTTGATGAAATGCTATTGAGCTGTTAAGTGTGAATGCTTTATGATATGCATGTGTTGTTCCATCTAGACGGTAAACCTGAGTATGTGGCGTCATACAAGATGGTGATTCTGTGGGTGGAGTGCAAGTGGCGTCTTGCACTGATTGTAGGTTATAGACGTATGTAATTTCTGCATGTTCTCTGGCCAGTAGGATTCCGACACAGATGACATGATTATATGTTGCATTGCACAGATTTTGGAACTTATATTATTATACTGTTTTTGAACTTATATTGCACATGTAAGTGAGCTTGGGGTGGAGAGATCCTTGAGGACCCCTTATCTTACTGAGATTTCTTTTTAGAGATCTCACCCACGTTTGGGGCACTTTTTCAGATTCAAGTACCTCGGGGGTTGAGACTTCAGGCGGCAGGAGGCCGGAGCTTATTTGACTATTGTTTACCTGCTTATGCTGATATGTTTGGATGTTGCTTATGCTTTTACTTTCATTTTATGGTTTATTGTGCTGAGACTCTGTTGGGCTTTTGTTGCCTTATTTGGTGAGCATGGGGGTTGTCCATGTCACATTGATCATGTTTGATGTTTTAGATTCGAGTTGTATAATTGTATCATGATATTGTCCGGGCTATGTGTTATAGTCAGTGATTAGATCCACACTTACTTATTTATATTATGAGGTTATTCAGTGTAGATATCTATTATTTGCAATTACATACAGGCAATATTTTGAAAAAGAATTAGGTAATCAACTTGGTTAATAATATAATGACGTCATAATTGAAAAAGAAAATTTTATTTTGCATTTCTATTAAGCAACGCTTAATATGATGACATGATAATAAACCGGGTATACAAGGGGTGTTATACTTGGCCTATGTGAGCCACATATTAGGTGATTGTAGGCTAACGTAGGACATTCCTAGCTAATGTATGAATAGTAATAAAGGGAATAAATGTAAATGGATTCAAAACTAATTTATAGAGAAAAAGAAAAATGTTTATTCGCGTTTTTGCTTATATTAAGTGAAATATAGTTGCGCTTCATAACTAATGATAATACAACGGGTGCACACATGGTGTTACAATGAACACCATTCCATGTTAGTACTCTAACAATATATGTCACCAACTTATATACAATCTCCAAGATTTATAACATCATCAAAATTTTCCCTCTAGCTATTACTTATAATGACTTATAAGAGTCATTACATAGTAAACTTAAAACTCCTTATTTTATTTCAAGATTGTTCCATGTTATGTATATAAATGTAGTAGATAAAGTTTTAGACTAAGCAGGCTACAATAGTATTTGAACTCCCATACATTATAGTAAACTTCAAGCTCCTTATTTTATTTCAAGATTGTCCCATGTTATGTATATAAATTTAGTAGATAAAGTTTTAGACTAAGCAGGCTACAATAGTAATTAAACTCCCATACATTAACAAATAACATCACGTTATATACAATTATTACACCAACTTCACATTCACATCATTCAATCATAAGAAACATGAAGAGAGTTTTACACTTAGTATTGCCTCTAAAGGCAAGGTGTATTATCCCTCTCTTCTGGTCTCTTAAGCCTCTTATTGTTGATGCAACTTTTCACCTAGAAAGCATCCAATATTTCAACTTGTAAAAAAACAGGAAGGTAAAAGTGGTTTTTTCACTATAGTATAGCTTGAGGGGAACTAAATGAGTTTTTCTATCATGATTCATTTTTTTTATTGTTAGAGACAGAGGTGTTCGCGGTCTGGATTGGATCGGTTTTGAAGGCAAAAATCACCTGATCCCATCCCTTTGGTTTGATCATGTAACCATCCATTCGGCTTGGATTTTTTTCAAATCCGATCCAATCCAATTTTTTTCCGGTTTGGATTGGATCGGTTTTCGGCTTTTGAAAATCCTAAATTTTGTTTCATTATTATTATGCAAATAACATCTTTGGTATTTATTGGCTTTGTAATTTTCTTTTTAAATACAAAAACATCAGTAAACAATAATAGTTTTTTTTTTTTACAATGAGATACTAAGCTCTACATAGATGAAATTTTGTTGATGAAATGTGACTAGGTTTTTTCTTGGGTTTAGTTGACGGGTTAATGAGTTTTGGTTTTAGAAATTTTTGGGCTATGATTGAGGAAAGACCCAAGTAGGTAGAGAAAAATTAATATATTGGATCGGTTTGGATTGGATCGGTTTTCATCTACCAATCCGAAATCCGATCCAATCCAATTAAAATTTGCGGTTTTTTTTTCGGTTTATTGGGTTATCGATTTTTTGGTTCGGTCACCGTGGTTTGGATTGGTTGATGAACACCCCTAGTTAGAGAGGTGAATACACGAATTAGTAACAATACTCCCACACACATCCCATATGTTTTTTTTTTCTTTCTTTTAGAGCTAATTTTTATTTTATTAATTAAACATGAAAAAATAATTTCTAAATCAATTTTTTCTGTTATGAAATTTGACATAAAAAATTAACAAGGTACCAAAAATTATTTTTGTTTATATTTATGTTATAAAATTTGAAAATTTGATTGGTTATATGACTTATTATGAGCTGTTATATGTATTAAATATAAATATATATATATATATTAAAAATATTAATTAATATCAAAATGTGTCCCAACGTGTCGGAATATGACATTTTTAGAATTTACATGTCGGCGTGTCGTGTCATGTCATGTCGCATGTCCCGTGTTAGTATCGGTGCATCATAGATTGTTATCCATTCATACTTTTTTTAGAGCTTAATCATCTTTTCCCCACCAAAATTTGGGATAAGATATCAAACTTAAATTTTATCTTGGTATTATTATTTCATAAATAGAAGTATTTATTACATGTATCCAATATTTATTAGATGTACGTATTATTATTATTATTCAAAATTATGATTATGGTTTAATCTCTCATTTAAAATTGTCAGGATTTATTGGAATACTGTTTTATTACTAACTTAATAAAAATGTTCTTTATGATGATAATTTCTTGTTTGTAATATAAACAGTTATTTTTTAAGTTAGGAGGGATTTTTTTTTATAGTACACTCTCCGCTGCCAATTTATTTTATAAAAAATTACAAATTACTTTAATCTAAAATGAGGGAATGTTTTTAAGTAGGATGTTATATGTGGATAAACGGGTATTTAGTGGATGGATAAATAAATAAATTATACAAATTACTTTTTTTTTTTTGGTAAGCAATTATACCAATTACTTAAATTGATTGTTTATGAGATCAAAATGTAATATTCTTTGAAGATACCCATATCAATTTTTTTAAATTAACACAAGTTAAGAAATAAAATTTTTATTAATTATCTTAACACTATATATATATATATATATAAGAAATAAAAATATCACTTAACCGTTATTAATTATTAAAAATTAATATATATAACCATTAGATGCAGAGAATTAATGGTTAAAAGGAAACCCAAACTATATATATATATATATATATATATATATATATATATATATATATATAAAGGAAACCCAAACTTTGTAAAGTCCGCTTATGTGTCACTCCCTGCTGAATTCTGAGTTTTGCTTTCACACTACATGGCACCTGCAAACTTTCCTTTTTGAGTAAATTGAAAAAGATTTTTCTTTTAAAAATCGAAAATCAATTTTAATTTCTAATAATTTAAAACAAATGTGTGGCAGACAAAGCATTTAATGCGCCACTTACCTTCACATTGAAATTGGTTATCTCATTTAATGAGTCAGCTGATTTAAAATTTTGAATTTTGAAATAGAATCACTAACCTGTTTTAAAGACTCAGCTATTTTTACATTGAAATTATTAAATATTTTAAAATACGAAAAAAAACGGAAAATTAATTTTTTATTCAATTAAGTTGTGGTGTAAAATTTTGAATTTTGAAATGGAATAACTCACCTATTGTAATGACTCAGCTATTTTTTACATTGGAATTATTAATATTTTAAATATTTTAAAATATGAAAAAAAACAGAAAATTAACTTTTTATTGATTTTTTTGATTTTTCTTTTAAAAATCGAAAATCAATTTTAATTTCTAATAATTTAAAAAAAAAATATGGTGGCAGACAAAACATTTAATGTGCCACTTACCTTCTCATTGGAATTTGTTATCTCATTTAATGAGTCAGCTGATTTAAAATTTTGAATTTTGAAATAGAATCACTCACCTGTTTTAATGACTCAGCTATTTTTACATTGAAATTATTAAATATTTTAAAATATGAAAAAAATGGAAAATTAATTTTTTATTCAATTAAGTTGTAGTGTAAAGTTTTGAATTTTGAAATGGAATGACTCACCTGTTTTAATGACTCAGCTGTTATTACATTGGAATTATTAATATTTTAAAATACGAAAAACCATATAAGTATTTTAACACAAATACTTGTAAAAAATAAATATTTATATAAAAGGCTAACAGTTAGAGGTGGAAAACTGGGCTCGGAGGGCCGGCCCGCCAATATATTTTTGTAATTCAATTGAAATTTTATTCTTCTTTTTTTATAATTAAATTATTAAATTTGATTTTGGTTACCAAAAAAAAAATTACTAAATTTGATTTCAATTTTTGTAAATACAAATTTGTGAAATTCCAATGACTAACGACACTAATCCTTGTAAAAAAAATTATTTATATAAAATACTGACAGTTAGAAGTGGCCAATATATTTTTATAATTCAATTTAAATTTTATCCTTCTTCTTTTATAATTAAATTACTAAATTTGATTTTAATTTTTGTAAATACAAATTTGTGAAATTCCAAAGACTAACGACACTAATCCTTGCAAAAATAATAATTATTTATTATTCTTTTATAAATTTGATTGTAGCAAATGAAAGTTTATCGAGATAAAATATAAAAACCTAGACGCAACTATAAAATTTTTTTTGTGTGGATAAATATAAAAACCTTTTACATGCTGATAGTCATAGGTGATAAACTGGAATCGGCCCAGATGGCCGTCCCACAAACACATTTTTATAGTTAAATTAAAATCTCATCATTCTTCTTTTATAATTAAATTCCCAAATCTGATTTTAATTTTTTTAAATATAAATTTTTAAAATTCCAAATACCAATGTCACAAATCCTTCCAAAGTTCTATGTTAAAGCTGTAATTTTTTCCACCTGAATATAGAACAAAATAGCAACACAATTTTTTGTAAGTATAAGATTTGCCGTGTGATTAACCAACTACGGCGGACGACAAAATTTTTGATCTTTTTCCCTCGTGCATCGCACGGGTAATATACTAGTTTCTTAATAAAATACATTAAATTCTATTTAAATTTTTAACAACTTAAACATTTATACCACATGCCACGAAAAAAAAAATCCAAGAGAACCGTCAATAAAAATATCTTTGTAATCTTCCCTCAGGAAACGCAAACCAAAGGCAAAATACACATTACAGGGTCGTATGTATCGTATTACGTATTCCGTATTCGTATATTATAATTACAAATACACACTCCTCTCTCTATCTCGATATCTCTCTCTCTTATGAATAGAAAATGAAAAATGAAAGCACAAAGGAGCGATTACTTCCACTTCCTCTGTGTAGTTTAAAACCCTAATCATCGATCCCTTCGGCGTTTCTCTCTCTACAATCTGAATCTCTCTCTCTATCGTTCTAGAAGCTTCGATCTCCGATTGCTGAATCGAATCCGCAGATCCGCCGGTGGCTCATAGCTTTCGATTTCCTCGCGGGTGGGTTCGATTCGGGTCCGTTCTGGCGGGTAGTCGGGTCAAGTAAATGTTCCGTCAAAGCAGAGTGATAGGGTTACAGTGCTGTGACGATTGTTATTGTTGTTGTTGTTATTGTTTCGAAGAAGAAGAAGAAAAAGAGAAGAAGAGTGAAGCATGCTGAACGTGCTGCGGGTGCACCTTCCTTCTGATATTCCCATTGTAGGCTGCGAGCTCACGCCGTACGTGCTCCTGCGCCGCCCCGACAAGAGCCTTACTACCGATGATGTTCCCGAGACCGCCCCCTTAGATGGCCATTTCATGCGTTACAAGTGGTTCGTTGCTTTTTTTTTTTTGTTTTGTTTTTCGATTTTTGTCTTCTTCTTTGCTTAAGAAATTGGCTATCTTCGAGTTTATGAGTGTTGGTTCTGTTTTTTGTTTTTTTTTTGTTATTGAAAAGAAAAAATGGGTGTTTTAGTTCAGATTTATGTAGTTTGTATTTGAACATATATGAATTGTAGTTCATGTATTTAGTGTTTCATATTAGCTTGAAAGTATTTGTTTGTTTCATTCTTGGAAAATTAAGTTCCTTTGCTTTATAATTCTAATGATTAAAAAAACTCTTTTCGTGTATAAAGGTTAAAGAGAAACAAATTTAAGGATAGGAGGAAAGCTCATGCCACACATTTTGAATTGAATGAAGTATTAAGTGCTAAGAGCATGTAGTGTTCCGTTAACATTAAGAATCTCTCCTGATTGTCCTGTTTTGGTTGCATTTTCAGGCATCAGGATATTTTATGTTCTTTTTTTTGTAAATTATTTAACGGTATCATTGTTACTAATTCGTGTGATTATTCATGTATTATCGTGACAGTAAATCGCCAGTTTATGTCGTGTTTATTCAGTCTTCTCCTCTATGGCAATATTCTCGTGCACAAATTTGCATTGTTATATTATCACACCACATTTGATGTTTTGTTCATAAACTCTTTTTGCTGGATTATGGGATACCTATTCCTCTAACGTTTCTTTTCAGATAATTGTGTTTAATAGTGAAAATAACATACTAAAATTTATATTATTTGCATAGAATTTAAGTTAATGATGATATTCTACTTCTATTATATATTGTGAAGTGGATATTTGGTAGATCATCATCCTCATCCTGGTATGTGAGTATTCTCTGTTATTCAATCCTGATGTCTGGTGTGGCAATTTGATTTAATTAAAAATATTCGTAGAATATCCAAGAACACATGATTCCTTGATAACCAAAATTTCCATGATATGGCCTGTTGTATGTCTTATGTGAAGAGGCGGACACACCAACTGCCTCTGAAGAAGCAAAGCGGGAAGTATTCTTGTGTCCGACTTGCATATGTAGCATTGAGTCTGGTTATTATTTTTGTGGCAAATTTTGTGCAAAATACTTTGTATTTAGCTGATGATTGAGCATGATTTGTAGGTTAGTGTGAGTTAAGATATACATGTTTCGTGTCTGATCTTCATGCATAAGTGTACAATTATATATATGTAAATTATAAAGACTGTTCTTGTTGAGGAGACTGTTACTACCTATTAACATAACTGGTATTGATAATTGGTTGGACCTGTTTGGGGACAAAAACAGTATTAGATAGTTTTTGAGTTCTTTTGGGTGCTAGGATATGTCCTTTTGTGCAAAAACTATATAATTAAAGGCTGCTCAGCTTTTATAAAAGTATTATATAGATAATTCTTTTGTGTCTCGTTTTCTAACATGATGCATGCAATCCAATGCCTAAATGGAGACATATATAACTTCAGTATTGTGATTGCTGAGTGCACTATTTGTAATTGTCTCATGCATGCCAGGGGTTTTGTCTTTGGATGTGTTCTGTAATTGTAGTAACCCCTTTGTATCATGTTTTGGGTTAGATGGTATGTTCTGGATTTATTAATTTGTCACTTTTTAATGATGCACATATTTGTTAGCTCATCGTTATATCGAGTAGATTAAATATCAAATTTGATATCAAGTATACTGCTTTAATATACTTCTCTATGCTATTGATCTGATTTAGAAACTGGACTTTTTACTTTGTTTCACACTATATCATTTGGCCCTCATTTTTGGCAGGTATCGTGTACAGAGTGATAGAAAGGTTGCTGTCTGTAGCATACATCCATCTGAGCAGGCCACATTGCAGTGCCTAGGTTGTGTTAAGGCCAAAATACCCATTGCCAAAAGTTACCATTGCACCCCAAAGTGTTTTTCAGATGCATGGCAGCATCATCGTGTCTTACACGACCGTGCTGCAAGTGCTGCTAATGAAAATGGAAAGGAGGAGGAGGAGTTATTTGGGCGATTTAATAGTTCAGGTTCTGGGGTAGTTACTTCGAGCTTATCTGCCTCTGCATCAAGTGCTAGCTTGACGAATGGGTCTGCAGCACCTTTGTATCCAGCTGCTATCACACAAAGAAGTGGTGAAACTTGGTTTGAAGTTGGGCGATCTAAGACTTATACCCCAACTGCTGATGACATTGGTCATGTCCTTAAGTTTGAGTGTGTTGTAGTTGATGCAGAGACAAACCTTCCTGTGGGGCATGTTAACACTGTAGTAACTTCTTGTGTCATTCCTGCTCCCTCGCCTCCTCCACGCCGGCTGATACCTGTTGATAAGATTGGGCATTTAGATGCAGATGGGCGCGTGACATCTTCAGGAACTTTTTCTGTTCTATCATATAATGTATTGTCTGATGCATATGCCTCAAATGAACTATACAATTACTGCCCATCATGGGCTCTTTCTTGGCCATATCGCAGGCAAAATTTGTTAAGAGAAATTGTTGGCTACCGTGCTGACATTATTTGTCTTCAGGAGGTACATTAACATGTTCTTGGTTGTGGTTTTGGTGGTTGAAAAACTTGATTAAATAACTTGGCTTCTCAATATTATTTCCAGACTTTTTCTTATTATATTGGTGTTAAATTAATTTTTTATTTATTTCACAGTTTTGAAGTCATCTTTAAAGTTAAATCACAGTTGATTTTTATAAAGACTTGATTATGGAATTGGGGGCACCAAGCATATCTGCCACTGGTAGCTTATTCTAATATTTTGAAACTTGAATTGCTACCAGTTGTAAATGAGAAACATATTATTTGACCTTATATTCTAATAGCTTCTGTATCAGCTAACACAACCTTTTCCCTCTAGGTTCAAAGTGACCATTATGATGAATTTTTTGCTCCTGAACTGGACAAACATGGCTATTATGGGCTTTACAAGAGAAAAACAAACGAGGTTGTTGCAATATTTTGGTTTTTGTGGTCATAATTCACAAAATTATTTTCGATGTTAACATGTTTATTGCGGGTTTGCAGGTATACACTGGCAACCCCAATACAATTGATGGTTGTGCAACATTTTTCCGTAGAGACAGATTTTCACATGTGAAGAAATATGAGGTCGGGAATTGATTTTTGTGTATACCGTTCAATTATGTCTGTAAACAAATTAGAATGATGTGCTTGGATGCAGGTTGAATTTAATAAGGCTGCACAGTCTTTAACCGATGCTATGATTCCGACCACTCAGAAGAAAACTGCCTTGAATCGACTGGTTAAGGTGGCCTTATTTCGCCAAAGACTACATTTTACATTTTGTGTTTTGGAAAAAATGATTGTCTCGTGTAAATGTTGCTTACCAAGTTGTCTCTGTATTCTTAGGATAATGTTGCACTAATAGTCGTTCTAGAAGCAAAAGTTAACAATCAGCCAGTTGATAATCCTGGAAAAAGACAGCTTCTTTGTGTGGTAAGCTCTTCTGTGTTGCTATGGTTTATGACCTTTAGGTGGCCTTCTCTGTTCATGTCTTCACGATCTATGATATGTATTTTATATTTATTGTTCAATTTTTGTTGTTTATGCCTTTTGTTTATTGTTCTCCAGTACCCTGATTTTAGTTGCATTATTTGTTAAATACTAGGGCCTTATCTAGTGCCATGCTTCATGGATGTTGATTTCTTAATTTTCCATTGTCATTAGTGTTCATTGTCAAGTATCCGATAAGGGCATAAATATATATTAAAGCAGTTTTAGGTTTTGAACTTTTTCCCCAGTGACTATTGTGGCTTCTAATCTTGGTGATGGTTGTTGATCTGGCATGAAATGTCTCTAGATGTGCGGTTTCAGTGTTTTTTGAAAACCATAATTATGATCTTCCTCTAATAAAGATAGACTGTTTCTGCCATATCCCTGCACCCGTTTTTGGGTTTAGGTCAAAACTGCTTTTTTGGTATTCTACTATTGACTCAAATATTGGATGTGGATTTAGGCAAATACACACGTAAACGTCCTCCAAGATTTAAAGGATGTCAAACTCTGGCAAGTAAGTCATTTCTTTGGTTTGTTTATATTGAACAGTATGTTTTGTATGTAACAGTTACTAATTTCTCCCCTTTCTTTAGGTGCATACTCTCTTGAAGGGGTTGGAGAAAATAGCTGCAAGCGCAGACATTCCAATGTTGGTTTGTGGAGATTTTAATTCAGTTCCGGGAAGGTTTGGTGACTTCTTCTTTTTTTCAAAAAAAAAATGATTATTTTTATTTGGTTAGGGTCTTGTGTTAGTGTCAGTAATTTGTGTGTATAAAGGTTATTCTGAACTTTGTTGCAGTGCTCCTCATGCACTTCTTGCAATGGGAAAGGTAGATCCCTCACACCCCGACTTAGCAGTTGACCCACTTAGTATTTTACGCCCTCACAGCAAGTTGGTTCATCAGTTGCCACTGGTAATATATTCATTGAAGTCCATCTCTTAAAGGAGTAGCTTATTTAAAATATGATTTTTTACTCATTTTATTTCTGTAGTTTTCTCCTTAAATTTTGCCCAAGTTAATTTATTATTGGTTGTGTGTAACTTAAAATTTTAGGTCAGTGCATACTCGTCTTTTGCAAGAACAGTTGGCCTTGGATTTGAGCGGCATAAAAGGAGACTGGATGGCGGAACAAATGAACCTTTATTTACAAATGTCACTAGAGATTTTATTGGCACTCTAGATTATATATTTTACACAGGTGAGATGTCTTGCAGTGTTATATCATTTTGATAAATTTAATATGTTGGTAACTTTTTTATGAAGTGATGTGGCTTATGGTTTCAGCGGATTCATTGGTTGTGGAATCATTATTGGAGTTATTGGATGAAGAGAGTTTGAGAAAGGACACTGCTCTTCCTTCACCTGAATGGTCCTCAGATCACATAGCTCTCTTAGCTGAGTTTCGCTGCTGCAAGAATAAATCTAGGCGTTGACACTTGATGGTAGGCACTATCTTTGCCCCCTTTCGTTTCCCATAAATTTTTTGGCTTGGTTGTCGTTGGATGTTGTTAAAAGGTCATCTTGTTTAATAATCATTGTATGGAAAGATGAATGGCTGTAGGCATTTTCATTTCTTTTGTTATCAATTTATGGATGGCTTAAGGTTTATGTAGTTCTGGTGCTTTGTAGTTGGAAATTCATATACGTTGAAGTTTTTGGTTTTGGTTTCTTATTCCTTCATCTTTCTCTTGGAGTTGCTTCCATTAAAGGGTGGGCATTGCTATGTCAGATTTATTAGAAGAAAAAGGGTGAACTTGATAAGGTTGTATGATTTAGAGTGTGTGAGACTAATGATGTAAGAGATGAAAATAATGAGAGTTTGCACAACTTGGAAGTACTTAAAGTAGGGCCTTATGATTTTGATTTACAAAATAGGAATCATGTTACTGGTACTAATTTTCAAACAAAGCATGTACCATTAAAGTAAAAAAACTGCAGGATCCTAAAAAATTCAAACAATTCATGTATCACCCATGTAAAATGGCAACGTCTCTGATTCCTTGGAATACTGATTTTGCTCTGGCATTGAGAAATTTCAAATGTTAGGGGCAGCCTTTGAAAATTCTCCTTCCTTTTTGTTGAACTTTTTAAATATGAGCAACGGGCAGATGATTTTGTACCAGCTGTTTCAGAATCTCATGCAAAGAAAGGTTAATTGACATGAACACTTGATGGAGACTGGCACAATTTGAAGTAGTATATACCATTTGGTATAATTTGTCTACTGTGACTGTGACTATTCACACCAGTGTGCTGATGAAATCTTAACTAAGATAAATTTTACTTGGTTATATAAAAGAATCTTCAAGTTTGAGATAAAGGTGATGTTGTTGTATATAAAAGAATCCTGAAGTTTATATTTCACCGGACCTATTGACCCAGTAACACATCAATGAAGTGCTGATTGAACAAATTTATTTTGTTCGTACCTGTCTTTGTAACCTTTTGTTTCACTACAATATCAGTTGAGTTTGAGTCTGTGTTTTTGTGTATGGCTGGTTTAATTCTTTATTGATGATGGTTGTCAATTTTTGTAGGTCAGATCCACAGACACGTAAAGAAAAAGGCGGAAAGAAGCATTTGGTTGGTAATTAATTGTAAGAATGGTAGATCATGCCTATCTTTTCCAGGTATCTCCATGTGGGATCCTTGCAATGATCTGCTTTGTATTGTGTCACCTTTATCTCATAGAAAAATTATTATTGTGTCATATTAACTTGCCTCTTTATCACTCCTACACACCCTTTTTCTTTTTCCCGCCTCTCCTAATCCTTTTCCTTCCAAAAGTCAAAATTTTCTTCATAGAAGCACACTGGGTCGATACCTCCCAGCAAACAACCAAGTCCTTCCAACGTAGTGGCTGCTGAGCCGAGGGCTCTAATATCTCCTATATCTGTAGTGATAATCTTCAAAACTTAGGTAACTTTTTAATTTGCTCTGATGGTCAGAAACTTGACAAATTTGCAATGGCGTAATGGATAATGAAGTAGAAGAATTCGCCCCCATAGGGAGGTGAGTTGCTTAACATGGTCATGACTGTAGCTACATTCGTTACAACATAGGAAGAGATGCTTGCTATTAATTATTGTAAAAATGGGCATGACAAGTCAAATACTTGATTTTTTCGCTATTCCTTTTTAATATATTGGTAGCAGGTCAGCATTCAATCCATGTGTTGCTAGAAAATTATTTGGATGTTTTCCAAGTATAATGTGATAAAATGCATATATAGTGCTTTAGCAGAATGATTTGTTGGGATTATTCTCTATTTTGATTTCACTTTTTTTTTTTAACTTTTTGGCCACTGTTTATCACCAGAACCATCGAACTTCACTTTTTTATTTGTTAAACCATTTGTGCATGCATGTGGACTGTGGTGTGTGTTATAATTGATTATTTGAATGACACGCAATCTAATAGATGTTTCACATATTACTAGGATCTTGTGGCTAAATATTCTTGTAGGCCTATCCATTGAAAGTTAGAATAGGACCTGCCATTAATGGGTTGTTTTCTTGGTATGGGCAGACTCAAGGCTTAATTGATTTACGGTGTGTATTATAATTGATTTACGACTCAATTGAAATGGATTTACACTCGAAGGATATGTAGCGGGACATTTGTCTTGCCAAAAAAAGAAATGGATATAATTAGTTAAGAGTGTTGTTACGGATGAGATGAATGAGTAAAATGATGAGTAATTAAGTTAATCACTAAGCTTTGGCAAGTAGAAAGGATAGAGTCATGATTTGAATCATTTGATTCGTCAATACATAATTTTTAAGGTCAATAAATAGTTTTATTCACTTAATATTGTTGTCAATAAATATGAATAACACGTTCAGATTCTTAAAATTTAGGATAGAATATCAATATATTAAAAATTATTTATTTTATTCACGTTTGATAAATAAAAATTAATATTGTTGGATTCATATTAATAAATTTGTTTTTAATTTTGTGGACCCAAAAAATGTTAAGAAACTAGAGGGATATGAATAACACGTTCAGATTCTTAAAATTTAGGATATGGAGGTGAATGGAATATCAATATATTAAAAATTATTTATTTTAAAAATGTTATGTTAAATTTTTTCTTAAATTGTTTATTTATGTAAATAATCGTTTGATAAATAAAAATATTAAATATATTCTTATATTGATATTGTAGTGTATAATTTAATTCATATTAATAAATTTGTTTTTAATTTTGAATATGATGATAAATAAGTATTATTTTTTTAAGAAGTTTGTCTTTTATTTTTCTTTATCATAATTGTATTTATCTAAATAATATAGAGGTATCTAATTATATACCCTATTAATTTAGCAAACAATTTCTTTTCAATTTGAATTTTTAAGCTAAACTTTTTATATAATATCCAATAGAATTTGATTTTATTTTTTATTTCTTATGTGCAATGTGCTTCTAAGTATTTTCGTCAATGAAAGTTTTCACGGATACTTCTTTAGAAAAGCCTCTTTTCCAACGTCAACGAAAAGGCAACTAAGAGGTGTTATAAATTGTTTGTTCAAGTAAAGATCTAAAATGGAATACGAAATACGGTCGTCTCTGATCCATACAAAACGAATGTGGAAAAAATGTCTACTTTTATTTTGTTTGATATTTGTTGTGGGAAAGTTATTGAGAACCAAATAACAACTTCGGTATTTAAAGTGGGCTGGCCAATTGGACCAATCGAATCGAGGACCAAGAACAAATTAACTGGTCAATCACTAGGCAGTAGACGGCTAAGAATCGTTCTTTCCATCAACATATCAGATGAGACTTGTCCTAGTAAATTTAATAAAATGGAACAAAATATGATCTTAAAAAAAGAAAAAGAAAAAAAAGTTGATATTTGCCTATTGAGTTTACATATTTCCTATGTCATGTTATTTATTTTAAATAAAATAAAATAAAACACTTATTTAAATAATAAAACAGTACTATTTCAATTTCTTTTTTAATTCTTGATAAGTCTTGTAGGTTTACATAAACTAATAGGTTTAGGCTGGACCTTTAATTTAATCTGCATTAAGTTAATAGTCATGCTCAATATTTTAAATGAATTTGACCTATATAAACTAAAATCTAGTATAATTGATACACCATGGTATCAAGAAGAAAAGGAAGAACTCAGCGTGAGAAAGAAATAGGTTTTTATTTTTATTTCATTTTATTCCGATACCAGAATCAATATACATTTGGGTATTTATTGAAGCTGATCTATACATTCTTTTACTTACACGTAATCAGTCTCTAGCACTCTAACCAATCAGATAACAACATCTTACTAACTATTCCCCTGCTAGCAGCACGTGTATAATAGCTGCATGTACTGACCCAGTTTAAACACCACAGTAGTCTCTTAACCAAACTGGTTTACGTTTTTCTCTAGTCACCCTTCTACCCGTAACAATTGCTCCCCCCTCAATAGGGACCTTGTCCTCAAGGTCCAAAGATGGATACACGCCATGGAGCTCAAATATTGCTTCCCAAGATGCATCTTCTAAAACACTAGCTGACCACTGAACTAGGACTTGCTGCGGCTGGCGTCCTTTCACTGAGACAGTTCACTTAGACAAGATGGCAATGTGCATTTGTAATGGTTGATTACTCATTCTCTTTGTATAACTCCTCGTATTTCTAAGTATATAATTATACGTGAAATTGTGGATTTAAAGGATAGGATTAGTGAAAATCCTGAAATTAGGGCCAAAATACATAAAAAGGCAAAATGGTAATTTACCAAACACGTAACCCTAGGCATGAAAAATTGAGTAGAAGGTCTCAAATGGTAAAAGTAATGCCGGAAATGGATTCAGGATGAAGAATTGAGTGGATGGGCAAGTTTCAAAAAATCTGATGAATAGTAATTTTATCGGTGTAAAAAATATTGCGGTATAATTGTACCAATAAGCACGAAAATATGATAAGTATTTTTAGGAAGTAAAAATATGACATGAACGAGAAAAATACGTAGGTTATGAATTTGTGGATTAAATTGGGTGATTTAATAAAGTTAATTCGCATGTGGGATCCACCTAAAAGTTTTAAGTGAGTAAGTGGCCCTTTTAAGAGAGAAATCTGAACACTCTCTCTCCTACTCTGTTCTCCTTCATCGTGACTTTCACCATTTTAAGGGCTAGTGAACTTTTTGAACTACAACCTTGATTTCTAGCCATTTTAAGGGCTAGTGAGCTTTTTGAACTACAGCCTTCATCGTGTATATCTCACCCCGCATTTGGGGACATCATTTTAGGTTATAGTGAGCATGAAAGGTGTAACACCCCATATGCATCCGGTTTGTTATCATGTCATCGTATTAAGCCATGCTTAATTAAAATGCGGAAATAACTTTTTCTTTTCAATTATGACGTTATCATGATTAACCAAGTTAATTACTTAATTCCTTTTCAAAAGATTGTCTGTATGTAATTGCAAGTAAACAACTATCTACACTGAATAACCTCATAATATAAATAAGTGAGTATCTAAATCACGGAACCACAACACGTAGTCCGAACCATAGTCCTGCTACATTATACAACTCGAATCTAAATCAACATATTCAAATCAACGTGGCATGGACAACCCCCATTCTCACCAAATAAGACAACAAAGCCCAACATAGTCTCATCTCCATAAACCAGCATCCAATCATAAACAACATAAAAGCAGGTAAATAACAGTCAACTAAGCTCCGGTTTCCTGCCGCCCGAGGTCTCAACCCCCGAGGTACCTGAACTAGAAAATGTGCCCCAAACGTGAGGTGAGATCTCTAAAAAGAAATCTCAGTAAGACAAAGGGTTGTCAAGGATTTCTCCACCCCAAGCTCACTTACATGTGCAATATAAGTTCAAAAATAGTATAGTAATATAAGTTCCAAAATCAGTGCAATGCAGCAGAATAATCATGTCATGTGTGTCAAATATTCTACTGGCCAGAAAAATGCAGGGCTTACATACGTCTATTACCTATAATTAGTGCAAGACACCACTTGCACCCACCCACAGAATCACCCTATTATATGTCTCCTACATACTCAGGCTTACCGTCTAGGTGGAACAACACATGCATATCATAAGCCTTTGCTCATAACAGCTCAACAACATTTCAAAATCATTAGATGAAAACGCATCATGCATATAAACCATCCCCCATGTGGTATGGTGGAACCAACAATGGCTAAACCGAGGACACGAAAGCATACCTCGCAAGCTAACTATCCAATTAAGAGTCCAACCAAGCTCAAGGTCCTCAAACACCACTCTCACAGTCTGTTTATACCAACAATCATATCTACAATCATAATCTACAATCATATGATATAAAGACATCGCTTTCCTTTTACGTTTCATGTCTTTAGGCTCCTTATAAAGCCATAATCCTTTAATCACTTAGATTCTGACTTGAAATTCCCAGAATATCCAGATATATATCGGGGCCATATCCGGATTCGGATATGCATATCCGGATTTCATATCCGGATATGCATATGCGGATATCCATATCCGGATATGCATATCCGGATATCCATATCCGGATATCACCAGACACTATATCCGGATATTTCGCGACAGAATACAGTTTTTGCATTTTACGATATATCACTCCCAAGGTTCCATTTTTAACACATTATAACGTTAAAGCATGCATCTTTAAACCCCTTTAGGTCAGTTATCATGTTGGTTACTTGCACAACTCATTAAACATGCCAAGACTCCACTTTTACTAAAGAAAACTCACGATCAAGGGTAGTGGAGCTTACCCAAGGCTCAAAACAGAGACGAGAGATGCTCTTGGAGCTTTCAATATAGCTTCAAGCTTCTGACTAGCAAGGTATACAGAAAAGGCTAACAAAAATTGATCTTTGCTTCACAAAGTAGCTTCTTGCACCATCAAAAGCCAAGAGAATGGCTCACACAATGGAGCTCAAGAACTCAGCCCCTAACCAACACTCACAGAGGCCAAACTCAGAAAAGAAGTACTCACACACCCTCACAAGACCCACTCACACAAGGCTTTGGTGTTTAGATGAAGAAAGAGTGGAGAAAGGTGATCACTTGGGCTTGTTCTTGAAGAAAATGGAGGTGGCAAGTTTGGAGAGCACAAACTCAGAAGTGGAGGCACAAGGGTCACATATGAATGTAAAAATTCTGACCTAGGATCATGTGCCACCCTTTATATAGCCCATTTAAGTTTTAATCACACTGTATTAACGCTAATAACTACGTTTATCATTTTAATCCCAAACTTTGGATTCTGAACCTAGCCATTTTTCTAAGATTTGTCATATTTCTATCTTATTTTTCGCAGCACTTTGCCGGTACGCGCTTTTACATAGCCAATATCAGTTCTGGAACCAGTTCTCATTATTTTGACTTGAAACCTGTTTTACTAGTCCTATACATTATTATAGGAAAATTCATGCACTTATTATAATTTTCTGGGATACTTCATCGATACGCATTTATACCGTGAGACAGAACCGGTATCTGCACTTTTCGTCAGAAAAGCGACTTTCAGCATTATTAATCACTTACTATAATTATTTAAGCCTTCTCATAATTATTAGGGTCAATTATGGAATTATTTCCTAATCTCACATTTAAATTAATTAAATCCATAATTTAACGGTGCAGGTTCTTCCATTCACCCCACCATTTTAAGATTTTGCCCGCAAAATCAGAAACATACTTGTCCCGAGACTCAGGATATTGCCAGAGAAGCTCGTTCTCTCGCTCACAAGTACACTCCATGAAGTTCTTATTATCACATCCATAAAACAATGAGCTAACAGCTCTCTCAAAAAGCTTGTCTTTCCGGACAAAGTTTTGGGCAGACAATTTGTGATGTCCACTAAACCAAACAGAGTCGACAGAAGTCGAACTTTTCGACAATCAGAGAATGAAATCTCATGTCAACGCACATGTAAAGATTACTCACTTGGGGTAACTCCTCCAAATTGTCAAGATAATACGCTCTTTGCTCCGTGTAAGTTCATATACTCACTTGCACATGCTTCAATGCTCGCGTCTTGAAGTCGTAGTAACATAATTCTTTAACTCAACTTTTCATGTCGTGTCTCAACTTACAATTTTCATAACTCCTCAATCTTTAGAATAAAGTCATAATTCCTTTTATAGTTCGGAATCATACTCATGTTCATTTCAGTCAATACATGTTAATTAATGTACCAATTCACATAGTAGCGTACCTTAGTTCACGTACACCTGCAAAATTTTCAATTTAAGTAACATAATAAATAAAACATTCTATGCAACAGCATTCCTCACTCGCCATGGTCTCTGCAAAATTGAAGGTCAATAAAGGTGAAATAACATCGCTACATTACCACAGTTCATAGTATTTATCTCATGTTTAGCACTATCCATGGTGTTCACATGCCATCTACATATGAAACAAATCAATAATTTACATATTAACCTAGAGTCATGGATACCACTCAACCCACAAGACTAATTAGACATGCACCTTTCTCGTATATACAAGATCGTGCGTGGCCTTGCCACAAAGTCCAAGTGTTACACACTTAGTTCTTAAAGAGAATTTCACATTCTCCAACAAAGCACCATCGCAATTATGTAATGGCGTAAGGCATCTTACCTTTCATGCCCAGCTTTGGCATATCACTCTTAATATATTTTACTCATCCCACCACTTGGTGGTTGTAGAGTATAAACTCATATTTCAAGTCTCTAATGCATTATTATACCAATATACCATGAGTCAAACTAAACTTGATTGATTTGTGCACCTTGTGCACCCGGACCACCCGATGAGTCAAACTCAAGATCGGTGTCCTCATGGGACTTCCAAGAGTCAACACTCTTAGGATCTAATCCCAAAGGAAAGCCCATGACATAGGTTATCGGCCAAGGAACTAGTAGGCATAACAGTCACCCATGTACCGCGTACACCAGGACCACTCAATGAATCACACATCCACTGCGCGTCCAAACAAACTCCTCAGAGGCATCCTCTTCGGATACATCCCCTCCAGGGATAGTCCACAATACGCTGATGGCCAATAACCCACTCAATCAACCTAGTTCCTCAGGTTATATTATCAAACACTTCCATACAACATTCAATGTATAAACATAATTCATACATCATATAGTGCAATCAATAATTCAACACACATTTTCTCAACAACCTGTCTGTACCCAATTGATCTCAAGAGGAGTATCTAGGGGTCTTCTCACTATGTACCCAAATCACCTCAACCTATGTTCTCTCATCTTTTAAACCATTGGTACTACTCCTACCTTTCGTCGAATATCTTCATTTCTTATCTTATCCATTCTCGTACAATGACACATGTGCTGAATGTTTAAATAAGGAAACAGCTGCTGTTGAATGAATCCATCTGGTGAACTTCCATGTGTTGAATGTTTTCACCTTTTTTCACTTAAATTCCTTTTTGCAGTTTTTGGTAGGCATTAAAGAAGAACCACTAAATCAGTTAAGTGCCGAAACTTTGTGCTTTTAGCACTGAATTATGTTTTAAACAGGCCCATAGACAAACAATGAAAGGTACACATAAACTAAATATACACATTTTATGCAATTATTTCTGTTTATGTACACGAAATCAAAACATTCAATAGTAATACTGTAATACAAAATTACGAATCCAAGGCATCATGTACCTTACAGCCACTTATGTTCAAATCAACTATGCGCTTGTAGTTCCTCACTGTATGCAGTAGTCCTGTATCTGTTACCCTGGAATATAGTTCATATTTCAGAATTTTGAATACGAAAGATGGTTGTCAACTGCTGAATTGAACATCAAACATCAAGAAAAGTTTAAAGCACTTCACATTCCAGTAGATGGAAAAGGTTTTCAGCTGAGGGCAACAGCTGGTTATTGCTTCAATTCCTTATCCGAGATTTTTTGGCAGCCATTCAAATTTAAAGACTCCAACCTTTGAAGAGAATCAAAACACTAGAAATGCTTAAAAATCTTTGGTTAGGATCACAGTTAGCATATATTCTACATCATAAAAGTATTTGTTTAAACATTTTCAACTAAGGTTGTCTTCTTTATAAATGTCAAAGAACCTTGGGATACACCTCCCCAAAAGCTAGCTCAAAGGGTGAGAGTGCTCAAGGCCTTATAAAGGCCACATTAATTGCCCATACAACCAATGTGGGACTATATATCTCAAGAGTGCTTGAGGCCTTATAAAGGCCACATTAATTGCCCATACAACCAATGTGGGACTATATATCTCAACACGCCCTCTCACACGAGAGCCCACTGGGCTTGAAGGGTGGACAACATACAAGCCCACCTACATGTGGAAATTCCACTACAAAGAAAGTGGGAGGTGGTGAGATTTCGAACGCTCTGATACCATGTCAAAGAACCTTGGGATACACCACCCCAAAAGTTAGCTCAAAGGGTGGGAGTGCCCAAGGTCTTATAAAGGCCACATTAGTTGCCCATACAACCAATGTGGGACTATATATCTCAACAATAAAAAATTCTTGAAATTTCAGAACCATAAATATTCAGTTACCAATGATAAAATATTTCAGCTTCTGTCAAAGCATTTATGAGTTTTGCAGGGAATCGTCATATAAGACTTGTACATTTTAACTGCAGGCATGTCAATTAAGTCCATCAGTCTGCAATCAGGTATTGGGTGCCTATCTCTATTTTAAACCCCGAATAATAGCAAGGGCATGGGTGAAGCAATTCTTTTAAACATTCTCAGCCTTACATATTTGCAAAGAAGTTATTTTCCGGATTCGAACCTATAACCTTTCAATTTTAGGCTCGCCCTCTTCATGATGTAAAAGTAGATTATACAAATACATATCAATTCCATCTTTCACGAGTCAAATTTTTTTTATCAAGCTGGATGCATCAGGTTAGCAAACATATCAAGTTTCTGCAGTACAACATATTGGGAATTGTTTCATACAATATTCTATACTCCGAAATCACAAAAGCAGGCATATTTTGAAATAGTACAGTAACAATATATATGACATTATTCTCAACTTGTATTGGCAGAACAAGTTGAATGAAATAAAAATTTGTGTGTTTTCCCTTTTCTAAAGAGTTTCCTCTTCTCTCCGAAAGCTTAGTATAATGTTCTTACTATAATTACTGAGAGGAAGTTAGTATGCTCTGCACTTGCCCTGTAAAGGGATCCTGTGTATTAGAAAGGGATCCAGTTGTATGGTCCTCTCATCTTTGAGAATTCATGGATGATAGTCTCTGATAAAAGAGCTAATAGGCTTCATGAGAGAGGGTAAAGATAGTAATAATATTAAATTGAGGCCATGAGGTATTAAATTATAAAAGTTAAGAGAGGGGTCACAATATGGACTTTATATCTTTATGAACACTGATTTTCTTTTTTGTTTTAAAAATATCTTGTACCCTTAACATATTTTTTATTTGGAACTGTAATAAAGTGATTTTTATCATTGAATTGTCACACATTCAAAATGAAATGAAGCCAACAACCCTAAATGATAAAAACTACTTAGAAAAACAAACATTAACGATTCCTACGTGTTTGGAATGGCTGCACTTCTCTCTCATCATCACATCATATAAATCCAACTCTCTCTCTATGACTTTGATTACATTCTGTACTTTCGTTTCATCATTCTTCTATAGAGGCAATTGAATTGAAACATCAGTTGTGTTGTGTTGTGTTGTGTTGTGTTGTGTTTTTGCATGCATGTTTTAAATAAAGACAATAATGGATCCATCACCGTTCACGACTCCGAGAGGATCTTTGCCATCAAGCATTGGAGACTCTGCAGAACTTGAGGCCAATCTCACACTCAGTGATAAGCTCAAGGTTTTCAAAAGTTCCAATTTTGATCCCAATGCCTATGTCGCCTCCAAATCCCGCAGCATGAACGAAAAGGTCTCTTTCTCTCTCTATATGTATACATATATGTCTTTTCCTTATACTCCATTGTAGAAATTGTATAAATGGGTCTATATTTGTTTATGTTAAGGGTTTTATTAATTTTATGTTACATGATTTAAGTGTTGTTTCCAACACACACAATAAAAAGGAGAGAGAAAGTGGAATGATAAAGAGAAAGAAAAACATGTGGATCCTACTTCTTTAATGCTCTTTAATGTGTGTGTAGGAAAGTAATGTTATATCATGTTACATGATAAACATAAAACCCTTGTGTTAATTACTAAATGAACATTCTTTCATGCCTGCAATGAATCGAAAATGATATCTTTGTCAGTGGAGTCCCACATATAGGGAAAAAAAAATGCTGATTTTTTAGTTGTCATAAAAGTGTTGTGATACTAAATGATGGTAGTTCAGATGGGGTCAAGAAACTGAACAGGTTGGATGAGAGCATGTGTTTGATCCCAGTACCGTCTTTGAGAGGGATTTAAAGCCTTAATCTCAGAACCAGCCCTGAATCGGACTGGTCGCGAAACGATGAACCTATTGAAATATCTCACAAAAAAAAAATGTTGTGCTTATAACACTGTATTCATGCCTACTATGTTGAAGGTTTCATATGTCTACTGTTAGATGATAGATTTTTTATTAAATAAAAAAATTCTAGTTTAGATTCGTGCAATTTACAAATTTGTGATGTAAAGGTCCTACATATTCATCCTAGTAAAAGGTTCCAATACAGAGTGGTTGAGTAATCCTAAGTCATAAGAATTAAACTAATTTTGCATGCTTTAAAAGTATAATTATAATTATAATTATAATTTCAATACCCATGTCGTTCGTATGCAATGTGTTAATTACGCAGTGTGCTGAGTGCCAAATATTCTTGGTAAATGAAGTCAAGTGGTTATGGAAAAAATTCTACCGTTTTTGTCCATTTCATTGAAGAAATTTTGCAGCCTTCTTATTCAATCAATGTTTGCACTGTTTACAGGAGATAAGGCACTTCTGCAGAAGAAATGCGCAAAAGTGTTCTTGCTAATTATTCAGCCTTCATACGGTGAGAGCAAAAACCAAAATGATTTTTAGGGAGTTTGCAAGTGCTAATTATATATCTTAGCTGGGGAATCTTTGCTGCTACGTTTTCAAATTCTTATGCATCATATCTGAAAGGATTTAAGCATTACTATATTTGGGGATATAAGGATCAAACTTTTAAACTTTTGAACAAGGGGCAAAGAATGGTTTTTATAATGCTACTTAAAACTGATGAATCTATTGTATCAAGTGCTTGATTGCCTCAAGATAAGGACATCCACTAACTGTAAGCATGATTGTGATTGCAACTGCTATCTTGAAAACTATCTATGCAATATTTATGTGCAGTACATCAAAAGAGATTTCAGATCTTGAGGGAGAGCTACTTTCCATGAGAAATCTTCTATCCACCCAGGCTGCTTTGGTTCATGGTTTAGCAGAAGGATGTCAGCTTAGTTCCTTGATTACTGGAAACGAAGATTCAGACATTAATGATATACTAAATGAAAAAACAGATATATCCAAGACAGAAAAATGGCTAATAAAATTTCTAGAAACTATTGAAGTTCTATTAGCATAGAAAAGAGTGGATGAAGCAATGGCTGCCTTGGATGAGGGAGAAAAAATGAGAGAAGAAATTAGTAAAGGGAAAACATTGAGTCCAAGTCTATCCCAGGCATTGCAAGATGCCATCACTGAAAACAGACAAAAATTAGCTGTTCAATTAGTAGAAACTATCTGCCAGCCATCAACTCGCAGTTCAGAGATTCACTCAACAGCATTGGCATTGAAAAATCTTGGGGATGGTCCTCGTGCTCATATATTACTACTTAATTCTCACCAAGAAAAGTTGAAGCGTAGCATGCAAAGTCTTCAGTCCACCACTTATAGTGGAGTTGGGGCATACACTGCTACCCTTTCACAGCTTGTCTTTTCAACCATTTCACAAGCAGCATCAGATTCTAGATGAACCTGCATATACTTCTGAGCTTGTAACTTGGGCAGTTACACAGGCTGAACATTTTGCTCTTCTACTTAAGAAACGCATTCTTGCCTCAACGGCTGCTGCAAGAGGTCTAAGAGTTGCATCTGAATGTGTTCATGTTTGTTTGAGTCACTGTTATCAGTTAGAGGCAAGTGGGTTGGCCCTTTCCCTAGTCTTACTAAGATATTTTAGGCCCTTTGTTGAGCAAGCACTCAACACAAATTTGAAAAGAATTGAACAAAGTAGTGTTGCATTGGCTGCTGCAGATGATTGGTTTCTTGCTTATACACCAACCAGTAGGAATTCAGGCCTTCCACCATCCTCTTCTCATAGCAACTTAAGTTCATTCCAGCCAAAGATTTCAAGCAGTGCTCACAAATTCAACTCAATGGTTCAGGTGATTACTTATTTATATATATTTTCAGTGTTATATATTTTCAGGCCTGAAATCAACAAGTCTTTTAGCATGATTTCACACTTGTTTTCATTTGAAATTTTTTCCAAGAAAACCATTTCTGAGTAGCCTATATTACAATGAAAACATTAACGTTAACCAGGAAGTGAGGCACAATCATCATGAAGCTACTTTCCTCACTCCCCTCCTCTCTTTTATGTCTCTTTGATCGAGATGCTTAATACAGTTTTTCGTTGTCTGAATAGGAACTTTTCGAAGATGTAGGACCTCTTGAAATTCTACAATTGGATGGTCTTGCATTTGAAGGTCTTCTACAAGTGTTCAACTTCTATGTCAATTTGCTAGTAAATGCATTGCCAGGTTCAGTGGTAACCTGGAAAGTTCAGGACAAAAAATTGTTAAGATTGCTGAGACTGAAGCACAGCAGATAGCATTGCTGGCTAATGCAATATTGCTAGCAGATGAGGTGATGACTCTCAAAGAAGAGGATCAGACAAACAACGTCCTCCAGAACAGCGTGAACTGAAGAAAAGGCTCCAACGTGAAGTTGATCGCCTCAGAGATAGCTTCTGCCGGCAACATGCACTTGAACTCATCTTCACAGAAGATGGGGAAACACTTTTGAATGCATTAATATATTTAGGTTTGGATGAGAAAGTTGAGCAACCTGAATGGTTTCCTTCTCCAATTTTTCAGGTAATATCTGTAAACAAAAGGGATGTTTCCTTTGATGCTAAGTTTTTCCTTTGAATGAGTATAATATGCTTTCTCTTTAGTACTCAGACACATGCATTGGTATAAACTTAGTATTTTTTTATTCAAAGTTTTATCCTTTCCTACATAATTGTTCAGGAGCTTTTTGGAAAGCTTACTAGAGTGGCAAGCATTGCAACAGATGTGTTGGTGGGAAGGGAAAGGTTTGCCACTATTTTATTGATGAGACTCGCAGAAACCGTGATCCTGTGGCTTTCTGATGACCAAGCCTTCTGGGACGAGGTTAAGACTAGCCCAACGCCTTTGGGTCCTCTCGGCCTTCAATAGGTAATCACTTGAAGATGAGATCATTGAGTTGTTTGTTGTCAGTAACTCTAATTTATTGTGAATTATAGCTTTGTTGATGCTCTATAATATCTGCTAGAGCAGTAGAAGAAAAGGGCCGACCCAGTTCAAATACCCACTTCGTGAGTGTCTGGGGAAGGGAATACTCTAAGAAGTTGAGCGTTTGATAAATAGACATGCAAATAGTATAAAACAATGACAAATTACGATGGTAGTCATTGTAATTTTGTAAAAGTATTTAGATATAATTTGATATTTCAAACAAAAAAAACCAGGAACAGCTTCTAAATGTATCCTCAAACAGAATTCATTTTCACACAACAGCTACTTTTAGAGGGTAGTAGCGAAGAAGTTGTTGGAGATATAAATTTAATGCTTAGGATCACTCACCATAAATAATATTAGACTCATTATTCGATAATTTGTGCAGCTTTATTTAGATATGCAATTCGTGATGATATTTTCATCCCAAGGCCGTCCCGTCATCTGCATCAAGCTATTAAAAACATTATTGGTAGGGCTATTGATGCTGTTGCTGCTACAGGGCTAGATCCCAACAGTTACACTTGTCTAGCTTTAAAGAACATGTGTGGATATATACTCATTAAATATCTATGCAAACCAGATAGAAAGAAAAGCGAAACTTGTGTCTAGAACTACATCATATAAGTACATTTATGATGGAATTAGCCATCTTTGTTTTCTACTGCTTCATACTTGTTGAGATATATAGTCCCACATTGGTTGGATGAACAACTAATGTGGAGTTTATAAGGCCTTGGGCACTCCCACTCTTTGAGCTAGCTTTTGGGGTGGTGTATCCTAAGGTTCTTTACTTGGTATATCTTAAGCTGTTGGGTGAGGCTACATCAATGGTTTTATATATCTCAACACGCCCCCTCACACGAGAGCCCACTAGGCTTGAAGGGTGGACAATGCACAGGCCCACTACCTGTGCGAACATAGAAATTCCACTTGAAAGAAAGTGGGGAGCAGCCAGAATCGTACCTGTGACACGAGGCTCTGATATCATGTAAAGAACTAATTAAACCCAAAAGTTTAAGCTGTTGGGTGAGGCTACATTAATGATTTTTGCCACAGGATGAGTGGTTTGTTGAAGTTTCCGAAATAGCTATAAAGATGTTAACTGGGAAAGCCGCCTTTGACAATGTAGCAGATGATGTTACTAGCCCCACAACATTCATCTAAGCATTATCAATGTCATAGTCCATTCTATCGGAAGGGGTTACAGTTCATCCACTTGTCAATATTGGCATATTGTAGAGAGAAGAAGGGAAAGAAGAAATTGAAGAGAAACGGTTACATATTGATCATCTATCCTGCTACTTGATCAGTCAGATGACTATGATATTTGGTGCTTGTTATTTGACATGCTTTTCTTGGTTCAAGGAATGTGTTTCACTTCAAACTTGTGTAGATGAATTGCAATATATCTGTATACATTCCAATGCTGCACATGTCATACAATGCAGGTATGCTAAATGATGAAGGAGATCGAGATATGATGTTAGTCAGAACATACTATCCAGCGAACCTTGGTTGATATTAGCAACCTAGTATACTTGAGATCTCGAGGATTTCTAAAACTCAAAACTGCTGCCAGGGGCATGTTTTGTATATCCTAAGGTTCTTTACTTGGTATATCTTAAGCTGTTGGGTGAGGCTACATCAATGGTTTTATATATCTCAACACGCCCCCTCACACGAGAGCCCACTAGGCTTGAAGGGTGGACAATGCACAGGCCCACTACCTGTGCGAACATAGAAATTCCACTTGAAAGAAAGTGGGGAGCAGCCAGAATCGTACCTGTGACACGAGGCTCTGATATCATGTAAAGAACTAATTAAACCCAAAAGTTTAAGCTGTTGGGTGAGGCTACATTAATGATTTTTGCCACAGGATGAGTGGTTTGTTGAAGTTTCCGAAATAGCTATAAAGATGTTAACTGGGAAAGCCGCCTTTGACAATGTAGCAGATGATGTTACTAGCCCCACAACATTCATCTAAGCATTATCAATGTCATAGTCCATTCTATCGGAAGGGGTTACAGTTCATCCACTTGTCAATATTGGCATATTGTAGAGAGAAGAAGGGAAAGAAGAAATTGAAGAGAACGGTTACATATTGATCATCTATCCTGCTACTTGATCAGTCAGATGACTATGATATTTGGTGCTTGTTATTTGACATGCTTTTCTTGGTTCAAGGAATGTGTTTCACTTCAAACTTGTGTAGATGAATTGCAATATATCTGTATACATTCCAATGCCGCACTTGTCATACAATGCAGGTATGCTAAATGATGAAGGAGATCGAGATATGATGTTAGTCAGAACATACTATCCAGCGAACCTTGGTTGATATTAGCAACCTAGTATACTTGAGATCTCGAGGATTTCTAAAACTCAAAACTGCTGCCAGGGGCATGTTTTGGATTCATTGGAGCCATTTGTATATGAGTTTTATTAATGTTATATAATTTAAGTGTTGTTTCTAACACACACAACATAAAGGAGAGAGAAAGTGAAATGATGAAAGAGAAAGAAAAACATGTGGACCCCACCACCTCTTTAATGTGTGTGTAGGAAAATAGAGTTGTATTATGTTACATGATAAACATAAAACCCTTTGTATATTACTCTTTCTATTATAACCATAGCCAATTGATCACTTTAAGATATCTCAGACATTGCTATTACCTTTATCAAATTTTCGGCCTACTTTGTCATGAAGAAGGGAATCATAGACCAAGTTTCCTTGTGTTTTGTGTGTGTGTGTGTGTACCCTATTAAATAAAATAAAACAAAACAATTATTTAAATAATAAAACAATACTATTTCAATTATTTTTTTTTATTCTTCATAGGTCTTGTAGGCTTACATAAGCTAATAGGTTTAGGCTGGACCTATAATTTAATCTGCATTAAGTTAATAGTCAGTATAAACTAAAATCTAGTATAATCCAATTCATTTACATCCCTAATTCTTCCCTATAAATTTGTTTTTTAGGTAAACCTAAACTCTTTAAATTACTTTTGGTCGCAACAGTAGTCTGAACCGGTGATAGTTGTAAAATAATCACGCTCTGATAATAAGAAATAAGCAATGAACACAGTGAGAACAAAACGTCTATAATTGAAAGTAATCCAAAACATGAACCTTACGAGATAAGTTCATAGCTAAGGAATATTATCCTATGCATTTTGTAAATCTCATGCGGTTATTTTAGGTCAAACGAGACGAGGTGCAGTTTTTCATACTCATCTTTTTTATTTTTTGATACATTTTCATACTCATCTTAATTGGCAAAAGATCTGCTTTAATGACTATTTGAACTCACCAATGATAACTATATATAATCATTCAGAATAATTGGTTACAAGGTTTTTTTCAATGCTCAAGAAACACAAATTTGCTTTACAACAAATTGGTGAAATAATAACAAAGGGAAAAAATGTGTATCATTTTAAAGGATGTAAAGTTGTGTCATTTTAAGTGAGAGAAAGAGCTCAGATAAAGGAGGAGAGAGTGGATAAAAAAAAAATGTGGGTCTCACCTCTTTGTGAGAGTGAAAAGATATAAGTTGTGTCATTTAAAAGGACAAACACTTTTCCCAATAACAAATATACCACAGGCAGAAAGGAATGCTAAACAATTAATAAATAAAAGTAAAAATAAAAATAAAAATGAAATGAAATTGCTTGACAATGGATTTGCAACTTTTACAGGTTATGTGCCTCATTGTCAAAAAGACTGCTTTCATTTCCAAACTTCCACTAACCACACATTAACTATGCACTTTAAAGCATTTCACATAAGGAAACAACTGAAGCAATTCTTCACGGCTTCGTTTCTGCAAAGGAGTAAACGAACTATTAGAAAAACAGGTCCAGCCAATAATACTTGTAATATGTGACATATATAGAGCTAGTTTCAAGTGGGAATTTGCCTTGATGCCAATACATCCGTTCACATCAAGGGTCGTAATTTTGTTGGAACAGGACTTTGAGAGTGCCTCCAGACATTTATCAGTCACACCAACTATTCCGAACAAGCTGCAAATATGTTCTTTCAACACATCAGCAACGGAAGTGAATTTAGGATAACAATCAATGCAGAGAAGGTCACTTCATGCAGAAAAGGTTTTGTAACGGTTATGCAACCAATTCTTCCAAAAGCTTAAGCCATTCAGTGAAGGCACGATAATGGTTTTATTATATAGGGATTAGCGTTTCTCCTGCAACCAGAGCTAAAGTTATCTCTCGCAACTCCAAAACGACGTCAATTTGGGATTTCGAAAAAAAATGCAAGGTATTTTAGTAAAATTCATAGAGTAAGGATATTCTTACTACTAGAAAAGTTTACTACCAACTCACTACCTCCATAATCACCATTGGATCAATGTTTTCTTTTTCTTCAAAAACTTTTCAACATTCTCTCTCTTTGATCCAATGGTAATAGTGGAGGTAGTGAGTTGGTAGTAGATATTTTTGGTAGTTACTTGAATATCTCCCCTCAAATTCATAATACAAAAGGAAAGTAAAATTTCCAAAATGTCCTTTTTTTTTCTTTCTTGAATCCCAAAATGACATCGTTTTAAGATTGCAGGAGATAATTTCATTTTCTGTTGCAGGAGAAACATTTTTATATATATATATATATATATATATATATATATATATCTTAACATATACTCTCATGCAAGAACCCCCTGAGCTTTGAAGCATGGATAATGTACTGACCCATTTTTTTACTTTTTATTACCTTGTGCTTCACTTTAGTTTTTTTTATTAGAAGAATGGGTGGACAAGGATCAAACTCTAAATTATTTGTTTACAGGCTCTGATTCCATGTTATACCACTAACTTTTCTAGAAGCTTAAGCCTTTGAGTGAAGGCACGAGAATGGTTTTATTATATCTCTTAACAGTAACTAATAACTATATATGTATGCAAGTGTCCATGTATAAATAACAATGCATTGCATGACCATGTCACCATTTAAAACCAACTTAGGTAAGGACTAAGGACATTTGGCTCAATTACATCAAACAAACTTGAGCCAGATCTAGTCTAGCCCAGGAAGCTCCCTCAATAAATGTTGGATGCTAAATGAGTATCTTGTGCTCAGTCGAGCTGAAAGACTGATAGTCTACAGGTTTCAAAACCAGCTGTTCAGAGGCTATTATAGAAAAATGAAAGTGCTCAGGAAAATGAAAGCCATGTGCTAGTATTGCATGCTTGTAAGGGTTTTAAACTTGTACACACGGTGCAAGAGACATGTAATTTTTTCTAACACAATGCCAACTTGTAAACGGTGCAAGAGACCTTACCGAAACAAAAAAGTGAACATTCAAATTCTACCATATATCTTGAGAAGCACATATATTTGTAAAATGATTAGGCCAACAAGAAGATATTTTCTGAAGTCAGTAGTGCACCATCTAGTACCGTATATGTAAAACAGGTGCAAACTTCTTAAATTAGGATATACCTTAGAAATTCAAGAGAGGTGCAATTCTGTGCAATGGATATGACCCCCTCATCAGTCACACGTACACACCTATCACAATAAATGAGATGCAGCCCCTTTACTTTCATACAATGAGGAACATATTTATTCAGGTTGATGATTAATTTACCATGTCAGGTTGAGGGATACAAGGTTCTTGCATTTAGAAATACAGGAAAGCCCTTCATCTGAAAGATTCTGCAAGCCAAACTTCAATCTATTAGTAGCCTGCATTAGATAGGGTTACACAGATAAATCTTCGCAACGCCAAGATTTTACCTGGGCACCACAGAGATCCAAAAACTTTAGACGTGCCAAAAGGCATATTTTCCTGTAAGCTTCATCTGTGAAACTGAGTAAGAGTAATGTGAATTAATCCAATTCCAGGGCGAGACAACTTGAACTTAAATATGTTGAGTTTCAATATACCTAGACAGTGCATAGAGATTCAAACTCTGAAGCGATAGACATTTGTGCAATAACTGCTTCAACCCATCATCTGTTAACTTGATGCACCTAAGCATCATATTATGAGATATAAGTACACCAGAAGAGAGGTATAATTCACCCCAATGTTCATTTTCACCATCTTAACAGACTGTTTTTTGGAATCTTAACGAATATATATTATAGGCGAAAACATTGCATCTTGCATTGTTTTATAAAAAAAAATTGTTTAACCCCCCCCCCCCCCCCTCTCCTCTCTCTCTCTCTTCTATTAATGGCCATCAAAAGTTATCAAACATTATCTGACTGCTAATGCAAAAAAGTAAGACTGTTAACAAATGGCTGCATGATTCATTATTTGAGAAATGATATTTACAATCCCAAAATGTGCTAGATCTCACAGAATCTGTTATAAATTACTGCAGATACCTAGTCAAGTTCAGTGACTCTAGTTCTGCATAATTCTCGGCAACAAATTGTACACCTCGGTCTGAAATATTCTGCAATTATCATATAAAAGTATTTTGTTCAGAAGACATAAGACCAAATCTCAGTAGCCTAATATTAATTTAGCATACAACTATAGTTACACAATTGCATTAAGATGATAACAACCAAAAACCACTTTGTATCTAGTCATAGTTAAGAGGCTAAAAGCATATTTAGTTATTTACTAATACTGGAAAGAATATTGTAGACATTGATTCTTGTACTCACAACAAGGATTAGAGCTACCAAATCACAGGGTTATCTTAAAGGCATAAATGCAATTTACTGTAGAATCTGTTTCATTTTTCTATAGTGGACTGCATGCATGGACAAATCTATAAAAACAATGTAGAGTGTGAAAAAATCGACAGAACTGAAAATTAGAACTGAGTGATAGTCATGGATGAACTTCAAGCTCGCAACCTTTAAAAGATAAGTTGATGACACCTACTTCAAAGCTTAAAATCTAACAGCTATCTAACTATTTGCAAGGCAAACTTGTGAAGATGCAAACACAAGAGCTAGTACTATTATTTTCTGATAAGTCTCTAGTGCACACAAACATACCGTGGTGAAGGGCCGGCTTGGCTCAGCGGTAAGCTTGCTTACCGTGGTGTGTCAGGTCGCGGGTTCGAATCAGCCTCTCTACAAAAAGTAGGGGAAAGACTGCCTAGAGTATTCCCTTCCCCAGACACTCACGAAGTGGGTATTTGAACTGGGTCGGCCCTTTAAGTCTCTAGTGCACACAAACATACTTTCATGGGCACACTTTTCTGCAGATTTATTTAGGTTTTCTTTTAACTTTTTCCGTTTTCTTTCTCTTTTTCTTTTTCTTTTTTCT